>JAQLOL010000008.1:8321893-8350497 GCA_029783665.1 Naso thynnoides | reverse complement strand
AGAGGTTTTTGGCAAATTTTGTGAAATAAAAAATGGATTACGGTCTCAAAAATATAGTTAAGTAAGAGCAGAGGTACAGCTTTTAAAAAGTAACATGAAAAGTACTCACTGCTCTGTTTCACTCATGTTCCAACCCGCCCATAAGCAAACATCCTCCTGCATTGTGACTGTCACAGCACTGACTGAAGCCTGATGATCTCACCTGCTCACCTGGTCGCAGGTGGAATTTCAGATGCGTTTTGTCTGGTCTGAATGGATCCTAATGGGACCTCTTCAAATCCTCCCAGGATTTTGCGTTTGACTCCTGCAGCTCCAGGTCACTGTGAGTCAACTCATCCTCTCTGCAAATGGAAACTGACCCAGGTGGAGGTTTGAGTTGAAGTGAGGAGACGTTGATGACGTCACTAAAGCCCCAGGGAAACATGAACTCAGCTCCTGCAAAAAGAAAAAGACACAACTCGTGACATAAGCAAGCTATCGAAACTGATAACAAGTGTGACATGTCTGCATTCATGTTCCACAGCTGCCAGTCTGATACGTGCAGCGCTCAGGATGAGGAGGATCTGCAGGGTTGGTATGCAGCTAATTAATAGTCCCTTTTGAGCTGATAATTGGCCCTCAGAGCAACAAGATTTGTGTCACAATCAAAGTGTTAAAGCTGAAAGCAAGAACATGCAGCTTCCTTGAAACAGCCAAAAAAACCCTGCATTTACTGAATATCCATAATGGGTCTAAATTAAATCAAAACTTCACTTTTTACAATGACAACCCTCTAATTGAAGGTTCTATGAGGCAGACATTCTTGGACAGAGAGGCAGGAAAAATGTGAATGTGCATCTTAATTAGAGCGGCGTTAAGCTTCCTAGAGGGCTTTGCTGTTGCGCACATTAATTTGGGCTCTTGCCAATCCTCTCCAGATCAGTTGACTAATGTGTTGACAAGTGGAGCAAAGTTATCACAGAATATCAAACAGAGCACATTTGCCGTGTGCAGCAGCAGCCTCTTGTACTTGCTGCAACAGTGTGTGTGTGTGTGTGTGAAAATGTTTTGAATATTAAAGAGGGCAGGATTTGAATGTAACCCCAGGCTAGAAGAAATAGAGGTACATATCAGGCTGTGAAAAAGAAGGAAGATTTTACTCCCTTAGTTGAGCTCTTTAATATGTATTTACATATATAATATAACAGTCAGACACATTTGAGGTTCATTTTTCATAAAGCGTTAACTGCTTTTCCATTTAACAGGCTAACACTTCTTATGAATTATTAAAAAACACGTCTGAACTCTTCTGTTCTGTTGCAGAATCTCTGTCAGCAAAAACATCCTGGTCGTCTCCCATGTGTGAGTGAGTACATTCATGGTTGTGAGATTTAAGACTCTTTAACTGCAGCTTCTTCCTGCCTGCATGAGCACAGCCGTCTTTGCAGATGGAGTCGAAGAAATCAATGAATTCGTAATCAAATGAAGCAAACAGAACGTGCCACAGCCTCACAAAATCCCCACCACGGGATATTTTTTTTCTTTTTTAACAGTGGATTTTTCTTCCAAGCCTCCAGCTTTCGCTCATAAAAAAAAAAATCTCGCTCTCATCTCTTCCTCCTTCTTGTGTTCCTCTGTTTTGTCACATTTTCTCAAATTTGCTCTACATCTCGCCCCACGCTCTGCCTGTGGCCTCTCATCATCAGTGTCTAATCTTTCTGTTCGTCAGGTTGCATTTCCTGTATCCATTCTTAACCTTTGTCTTCTTTTCACCCCGTAGAACCTTCCCTCTAGTCACCAAGCTTCACCCTAATCACCCCCACCCGCCTCCTCTTCCTCTCTCCCTCCAGATTTAGCTCTAATCCCTCATTTCTGGTTGCTACATCTGCACAGCACTCAACAGCTGGGGACCTACACGCAAACACACACACACACTCAGTCATAGCTTTGTGCAGGGTGTGTGTGTGTGTGCGTGTGTGTGAAGACACTTTGGGCATCTGGTCAAAACTTGAGCACAGGAATAGCTAATGCTTGTCTCCCAAAAAAATGTCGTAGCAGGGTATTTATGTCGGGCTGAACGATCCAGAATGTTGCGGACTGACACAAACAAGTATCAAAGAAAATAAATAACACCGTTTAAAATTTACGGAAAGCTGCGAGGAGAGCACATCTTGTCTGGCTCGTAAACAAATCTTAAAAAGGGAAATCTGGTCGAAAGATGACTCACTTGTTGTTTTGTTGCCAGGTATTGGATTGGCCTTGGATTTCTCACTCCGATTTGTGAACTGAAATTGCTCTCTTTTAAAGTTAAAAGCCGGTAACAAGCCCTCTTAATAGTTTAAATGCAAACTGTTAAATTAAAATATGGATTAAAGGTGCTCTATGTAACCTTTTAGCACCAATTACAGTAAAATCCTATACAGAGATCAAACCAGAGTTGTGTGCTGTATGCAGGCTGCAGGGCTGAATTCTAGTTTAGTATGGCAGAGTAATTAATGTTGACTGTGAGACATTAAACTGTAACCAAAGAGGAAATTCAACCAGGAAACCTGAGTGCTACAGTAAACCATATGGGACCTGTACATAATTAAGACTATTGGTGAAATGAATTAGTGTGACTGCATTTTTTGCCACACTCCAACAAACTTTTGCATTATATTGTAATTGCTAAGATGTTGAGTATAGCACCTTTTAATGTTCTTACTAAACTAATGCCATCATTAAATAAAAATACTCATTTAATTCATTTGGACTGAAGGTTAAGGAGAGTCCACATTCATGCTAGTGGCTCCGTAGGGCTGCTGGACTGGTGTAAGGCACTACTTTAAGCCACTTGCTAACTTTAGCATGCCAACTTACAGTGCCAGTGCAAATGTGTTAAAGTGACCAGATTTCCAAACTGAGGGGGAAAAAAACAAACAAAAAATTAAATATTGAAAATTAAACATTATTTTTTATGAAATAAAAAATTTGAGCAGTTATGGTTTCATGTATTTTGACAATTTGCAAAGGATGCAGTGGACCATCATGTCATCTTGTTCTGGGTAACAGGGGCGTGTAAATGTAATCTTATTTTAAAATCTTGTCATAAAAGACAATCTGCCTCTTTAAAAGAAGTATTCTTCCTCTTGTCTTCTCTTCGCCTCCCTCTCCTTGCTTAGCTCTATTTACTCTCTTAACTTTTTCTTCTCCTTTTCTTCAACCTTCCTCCTCTTCACTTCACCTTTTCATCTCACTCTTGCACATTCTCCTCTCTTGACTTGCTTGCTCCATTAACTTTGCATCCTCACTTTCTTCTCCTGCTCTTTTCCTCCTGTCTTCACTCTTCTTTCAATCAGTAATTCTCCTCTCTTAAAAACAAAGCCCAACTGCATTAGTTTGTGTGCAACCAGAACTACTGCTGTAGCCTCTGTTTCACCGATTTCACTTCATGTCTATTTAATCCACTATTGAAATCAGGGACATGTCCATGGCAGCTCCAGCAGGGGACAGTTCACTAAAAACTGAGACTGTCCCCAGGAATCAGGGATGCCTTATCAGGTACTACTGCATAGCAACTAAAATGTTTAGCGTTTTAATATTTTTGTGTCGCTTTGTAATATGTTAACATTTGTTATTTAGCACAAAAAATAAAGTAGTGTGAAAGTTGATGCTAATGTCCCTAAATGTCACAGTTGTGTTGATTTAGTCATGAACCAAAGTGTTTAAAAATTAAAAACTCAACCTGATAATGGTGAGAGATGAAAAGTCAGTAGGATTTATCCACTGGGAACCATGAATGTCAGCACATGAAGTCGAGCTGTTAGCATGGCAAATCAGAATACTGCTTAAGTCATGAGGATTCGTCTTTCAAATGTGTTTTGAAATAATTCATGACTATCTCCCCAACACTTCTGAAGAAATTTCACCACATAACAAAGAATTTTGGCCTCATGGTGGCGCTACAGGGAAAAGTCAGGGGATTACCAAGTAGGGTAATCATTTGTACAAACTTGCCACTATAATGCTAACCCAGTACAGTGATGGATCAGTCAACATTGCCATGTAAATGCCACACCATGATCATGGTTAAATTAAGTCCACTCTGGTGTCCAGTACAAGTATGATACATCCAAACGTACAAATATGCATAAATTGAATAAGATCATATAGCATAAATACGTCACAGACTGAGTGACACATTGTTGTCAACACTAATTTTGCTTCTCTTGCTTACTGAACTCCTCAGTCTGTTGGTGAATCACAGATATGAAGGGGCATATTATTAAAAAGTAAAGTGTGTTGCACTTCATAACTATATTTTGTACCTTGTGTGAGCATCTGTCAAACCCACTTACTTCAACTCACTGCTTCAGATGTCACATCGTATCTTGACTCACTTCCCACGGGGAATGTTTTCTCAAATGTCATATTGACAAACTAATTTTGCAAATGCCTTTCAGTTTCAGTTTTGATTTCTTTTTTCAGTCTTTGCAGCCTTTGATGCAAACGTGCACCGACATGTTGTGGCGACTTAAAAAAAAAACACATTTAAAAAGAAACAGAAATACAGAAACCGATTTCATGAAAACATTCTTGATTTCACAAACAATCTGTGTTTAGAAGATGTCAATGTCTTCACTGACGGCTATGCATTGGTTTAAACAGAAAACTATTTCCTATTTCAGAACATAAATACTGTGGGAGGCTGAGGCCAAAAAAACGTTCACAGCACATAGGACTCGTGCGAGCGGCACATTACACCAACAGGTTGCAGAGTGCTAATGGCTACAATGATGGATGAGATGTTAACACAGATTGGTGAAGCATTCAAATGAAGTGAAAGAACAGAGTAACATCTTGTTGGTAGATATGACAGTGTTGGGAATGTCATATAATTAAAAAGTAACTGCCTTAGCAGAGTTTTTATCAGTATGTAGGCTTATAATATTTTGATTTTTAAAGCTGAGGCAGTATTTGCAGAGTTTGCAGAGCACAAACTGAACTGCACGTCATCCTTAGAAATAAATATTTTTCCCTCAAACATCAGCAGCGTGACTGCTGGTTAGAAGTCAACAGAGGTCAAGCCTTTAACAAGCTGCACCTGTGCCCAATAAAACTCCTGCCTTCATATCTGTGAGTGTAAGTAAACACTCAGGGAGGCTGCACCGCGATGAGGAATGACTTTTACTTCGTGCTTTGACCTCATGTGCACAGGTATTTATCAAGATGTAGCTTTTTCCTGTGTTTTTGTCTTACATCCTCACAGAAATGTTTTAGTTGAGAAAGTGGATCTTTGAAAAAATTCCAGTCAGAGTGAAGATACACAAAAAACTGTTTGCAGTGTGTTTTGTTGACCTGGAAAATTGTGGAAGGCCGTTTGTGCAAATAGTAACTTGGAGATTGTTTTCCAATGAAATTTGTCTGTGTCAATACATAACATTTTGGCATCTTAACATGCAAATACCCGGGATGTACCATTCTTGTCAAACAGGAGTGTTAAAAAGGAACTCTGGCTTAATTTTAATGCATATCATTTCCTTTGTCATGTGCACAGGTGCCAGTGTAGGTGCCTGCAACAAGTGCGTATATGCCGTGCATATATGTTACTTTGTTGTTTAATATAATTGATGCAATACTCCTCATTAATTCGCACGAGTGCCTCAATTCAGTGTCCGTCATTGTGACAAGAAAAAGCGCAATAACACGTCAACTTTTATGCTAGCCGTAAAAATGTAATGTGTTGACATAAATTCTACGTGATAACATGTACGTTCTTTAGAAGATATTTACTTGATAAATACCTTCTAAAGAAAAAGTCTCTCAGATGTTATTTGTGCAAATGGTGTTCCATAGAAAACAATTTTTCTGGATTGTGACAACAGATTGCGCACCACTATTGCTCATGTTTGACGTGAAGACGATGTAGTGTTGATGCTAGCTTTGCTGTTTCTTTACACGTTTGCACATTTGTGCAGCCATGTAGGTCAGTACATAACACAACACTCCCACAACACAGTCTCCGCAGCCGACTTTGCACATTTTAAACATCACGTGATACTGTCTCGTTGTTTAAAAAAAAAGTGATTATTGCCACTTTAAGCAACTGTGCAATACCTGATTTTATTTCGTTTTGAGATTAATGCCCCAAATCACGTTCATTGGACAAGAGGCGTGCTACAATTTGGTCATCTTTGACACATTAAGTGCTCCACACTCTGATCAAACAGCTTATCAGTTAAACCAGCAGAAAAACCCTGATGTGACCTGCTATCCCAGCTTGGCTTGCTTCCTGTAGTGTGGGAGGTCACAGCATGTTTTTGTGTCAAATCCATATTAATATCACTGAAATGGGTTGTAATCTCAGTCCTGCCATGGAGCATTGATACAGCTATCAGATTATTTTAATACTTTTACTTCTTATTTTGCAATATTGCATTGTACTGCCCTTTGAAAATGCTATTATGAAAAATGGTTAAATGGAGGTAGCAGCTTTAAATCATGGAAAAATACACATTTTTTAGCTAAGCTCAGTCTAGCTAATTGGAAATTTCTGTTTGCTTACTTAATAGCATCACTTTGTCAAAGCTGTCAAATTAATTGTGACACCTTCATGTAATTAGATAAATTAGTTCGCAGGAGAGATGATTAACAGCTTGTATCATAAATAAGTGGTCAAAATTACAGCAACACCTCCCATAAACATCTGTTTCTTTTCATAAATGATGTTGTGAATTCTTCTTTCACTGCCTCTCAGCAGCCATTGTAACAAATCTGAGAGGATTTTCTACTCTTATGCTGTATTTTTAAGGCAATTTTAAGGAGTGATTGCTTGTTCTCAGTTTAGTCCTAACATATATCTTTTTTTATGAAAGATGATAATGATGTTCAAGTATTTCTTAGCCATTACATTTCTTTGCAATTTTAATAAAAGAGACGGTTAGTGGAGAGCATTGCACTTGCTGGTTCATTTCCCCTTAAATGACCCTGAACAAACCTCACCGCTGTGCCATCGTGGTTCCAGAATTGGCATGAGAGTCAGTTTTGACAGACACTGATGACTTCCAGGCAAGACGTCGGTTTATCCTCGTACCGCTAATGCCGCAATCCCCCACTTCACACTATTAACAGAGTTTTAGAGCACTTCTTTTTTGAATGAAATAGAGAGCGATTAAGAGACCTTTATGTGTAATTATCCAGCCTATATGACGGACATCCGCAGTCATGACCTCTGCCCAGACATGCATCGGGCTAAGCCCTCTTAGGCCATCAGGATGTGTTATGAAATACTGTCGATTTCACTGAGTGGGATCAAACAGAGGTAAAACTTGGCCACACATCTGGTGCATTGTGTTTAAAATGCTTTAAATGTAGAGATGAATATTGAAAGAGCGAATGAAGTAGATGAAGGATGAGTAAAAAAGAATGACGTGTGGGATGTGTCTGTGTCAGCAGGGGTGAGTTTGAGTAGCTGAGTGCACATGTGTGTGTTTGTGTGTGTGTGCGTTTGGATACAGGCTCAAGGCAGTACTTATTCATCAGAATGAAAACAAGTCAGAACATGGTTACATGGTTCACCTGTCCTGGCAGAGCTGTTACACAATCCTCTCTCCGTTAAAAACACATCGCAGTGAAACAGAATGAAAACGGCCCTGGCTCTCTGCTGAAGTCATTAGGTTTATTCCTATTGCAGAGTTTCACTTAATTAGGGTCAACACAGTAATTTCTGCTAGCTTTACATAACGTGTATCCCCTTGCATTGCACTCTGTTGTAGATTATTTGTGCTTTTTAAGGTGAATTTGTCATGTTATGACCCCACCCTCTGAGGGATCCGAGGATATTTCACAATGTGGTTGTGTGCATTGTGTTAATCCAAAGACTTAGTTACATTCAAACGACTCACAAACGTGGTATTCACAGTTGTGTAAGTGGAAATTTTCTGATAGCTCCAAGTTCAGTTGTTGTGACACACACTGGAGTCAGAGTCAGTTGAACTTTAAAACCCTCTTTGGTGGCTATCTGCTTGTTGTTCCTAAACTTAATTAAAAAAAGCAAATAAAACATGAAAAAAATCCTCTACTGCTGCATTGTTCAAATGACCTACAACTGGAATGACTCCAGTGATGTAAACTTAATTTCCCATGTCAGAAAACAAGTTAATTTAAGAATACATGACAGCCATCAGGAGGGAAACTTGTTGCTGTTGCAGCTTGAAACCAAGTGCTTGAGTTCAGTTTCTTTTCAGCTGGTCATACCTACATTTATGCTGTTTCCATATTTGCACTAACTAGCTGATGGTAGCCCAACACATTCTCACCCCAACTTGTCAAATTTTGCACCTTATGTCACACTTCTTGGTGTCTAATATGGACCATTTAAAGCATCTTCATGTTGAGAAACCAACACAGTTTGATTGTTTTTGGGACTTTGTCTCTCTTTCTACGTCATTGGTAGAGCAGTTGCTATAAGCATGTAATGCTGACACGGATGAGTTTAAACTGGAGTTTGCTGAAAGCTGTTGCCTCTCACACAGGCTGGGCAGCTTTATACTTGCTGCACAGATAATAGAGTGTTGTGACTTTTTCATATAACTCTCCAGGAAAAAATATCTATATTTCCTGAAACCGAACTATTTCTTTAACTTTGGTGACAATCTACATAAAAGAATTTGCGCAAGTTGCCTCATTGCAATACTTTCTAATCGTTTTGAGAACAGAATAAAATTGATTAAAATGCAGGGAGCCTCCACAATAGCTGTGTCTCATGTCCTGCTAGTAGCCACTACATTGCCAAGCTTCCAGGCCCGTCCTATTTCACGAGCACACGTGAATTAATATCGCCGTGCCACTTTCAGATGTTACTTGGCACCCCACGGGCGTCTGCTGCTCCAGACAACAGGCTTGGCTGCAGTGAGATCACCATCCATTAACATCAGATCACCAGCAAGAAAGGTCTGTCAAAGCTTCATACCACCCACTACCCCACTGGCCAACACGGACTCCCCGATTAATCCTTCACTAATACGATTTTTCACTGGAACAGTGAAATTTGCCAATAGCAACGGGACAATTTAAAGCACCCGACTGCGCTGAGCCCCTCATATCTCCTAAGATGAACATAGCTTACTGTATGTGCACTAATACCTCCTTGATGCCCATTGGTGGAAAGCCAAATGAGGCCACATCATCCCAGATAGTATCCATACGTACCAGCATACCAAGAGGTCCAGGCGAGGCTGTAAACAGACCATCCAGCTGTTGTGCCAGTTGTGTGGTAAACACAGCAAGGATTAGCCCCTGCTCTTAAGCTCGGAGATAATGATTCGAAATGGCCCGGGGTCAAAGGTCAATTGCATGTGTCCTGTTCTGTGGGCGGCAAAATACGTGCCCTGTATCCTGTTTGCATTCAGAAATAGAAAGACCTCTGGTTTAGGTTGACGCCTGAGTATCCGCCTTCACACCACGGCTGCAGGCTCAGATAAACATTTTGGAAGCACAGAAACATTAAATTCATACTTTCAGTGCAAAACACAGATGCATATGCAATACACAGCACATACTGTGCACTTTTCTCTTGTGTCTGATGACAGAGAAAGGCATAGTGTGACCTTACAGACACTCTAAACTTCTGGATCACTTGTATAATTCACATCAGGTCAGAAGAGGTCTTTAGAGGCATAATGGACATTAATGAGTGTTCTAATATACGAGTAGAGCTCAGCCAGTTAAGATCAACTGATGGAAACTGACCTTAACTCCCCTCAAAAATTAAATACTATTGCACAATATCAACGAACCGGAAAGAATGATCTCTCTCCTCACTGGTGAAGGCAGCTGTAGTTATTCATAGTAAAATTACTGAGGTCCAAAGCTCAGAGAAATCCATGCAGGGCCGTAATCTACCTTTTAAGTTCAAAGAAGTGAGGTTGAAGCTATTGTTGATGAAGCACAGTTTTGTCCCAGAATAAAACATGTGCACCAATGACATTCCCTCTTTCATAATATCACATGTGCACAAAAAGGAAATCCCATTAGAGGTTTGAAAGGATTAGTTTAACATTTAGCATAACATTTTGTTGTTATTTGCTGCGAGCAGCATTTAGAGCTGTTAGAATCGTGCTGCACTACCAATGTAACATTAACACTGACTAAATTCATTCCAATGTATCCTGGCTGCCTCTGAACTCCCAAATTCATTTCAGCATTGCTGATTTTAGCTGGGAATTTGTTTTTCAACTTCTATGAGCTCAGCTTCAAATTGAACTTGTCTGTTGAAATTCTGTTGCCGGTTCAAACTGTCAAGTTCAATCAGTCAATTACAAAACTAGTCCCACATAAGCCCCGCTTTAGCTTAGCAACCACCTGTGATTGTTTTTGTGAATTTGTCATCTTGTGTTGTTCCTCACAGGTGAATCAGTAGGCTTCACTCAGATCAGTTTGAGGTTTTAATGATTTGTTTGTGTAGGCACCAAACTCTTTCAGAATATAAAAAATTTCTTACCAGAAACAAAACAATCCCAGTTCAAGGCCCACTTACTATCTTTTTGTCATTTATCTGTGGATGAAGTGCCCCTTCTAGTAATAATGAATCTGTTGATGTTTACGTTTTATTAGTTTTTATGATTTAATCAATATCAGTTTGTCCATGTCAGCTTAAAGTCAAACATCAAAGTCACCTTTTGAATTTTGGAAAGCCATCGATCATCTAGATCTATCTCCATGATGAAGATCCTGTTTTGTGGTTGAAAACTCAGGGCCAAAAAATATTGGTTTAAAAACCGATGACACTTCCATCAGCCGTAGCTATGTTTGGAGCTAATTAGCAAATGTTAGCATGCTAACACACTAAACTAAGATAGTGAGTAGGTAGTAGCCTACACATGATACCTGTTAAACATCAACATGTTGGCATTGTGATGATGACTATGGCTCTTTTATGCAGCATGTTTGTTGCTGTACTGTTATGCCATTATCTCAAAATGCCTCTTATTAGTACATAGTCCACATGTTGTTTGGTCTTTAGCTGGCAGCAGAGTGAGCAGAAGAGTAAAGTCTGTGAAAAAAGGGCAAACTGGCAACACGGGACTGAGGTGTACTGTTTTCATCAACATCGAAGGTTTCAAAAAAAGCAGCTAGCAGCAGTTAGCAGCGAACAAGCTAACTCAAAGAAGTAGAAGAAGCTAGCTGCTTACCTATAGCAACTGAAAATGACATTTAGAATGTGTGTGTTGCTTAGGGTTAGAAAGTAATGACAGTGTTACACAAACATTAGACACTGTTATGTTGTACACATCTTTTTTTTTTTTTTCAAATGTTAGCATACTATCAAACATCACACAGTCAGCCTATGTCGGTATTTGGTTCAGTGTGAAAAATTATAGTCGGAATAATGGATCTTTTTTAATGAAAGTTTTCACGACAGATCTCTGTGTAAAAGGGGCTGTTAGCTTGTTGACATTAGCCTTTAGCCCAAGCAATGTTGAGCATAAGCACAGCCTCACAGAACAGCTGGCAGTGCTCCACACTAATCTTACTTGATTTGTATTTTTCATCTCTTTGAGTTTTTGATATATTTTACATTCTTCCTTCTCTCTTCTACTACTGTTGATATGCAGACCTGTCTGAGTTATTTGTGTTTTTTCATGGACCTTGGGAGAAAACACAACAGCATTAACATAATTAAATGTGAATCACGCGAACAACAAAAGAGTTATTGTCAAATTCAGATCACGTTTGGCTCCAAAAGGTGCATAACATGGGAGTGCACCTCTTTAACGGCGATGACAAATGGAGGAACAAATAAGCTCTTTGTCAACTCTGTCAAATCCAGTCACTTTCTGTGGAAAAACCTGTTTAACAGACAGGACTTGTCTCGCACTCCACTCACACAGACAGCTTTCCCTGCAAAAACATGTTTCTTTTTAAAACGTCTCCCACTCCCCTGAGGAGACAGTAAGGGAGCATGCATATTCATGGCGAGTGCATGTATTGTCATGTCACAACTACAGACAGGAAAGCGTGTACTCACTAACACTTGTTAGGGTGAATCGCTAAGAGCCTCCACACTCTAATAAACACAAGCGCATGACACATAGTGGTGAGGATGCACAGGAGGCCATGCAGAAAGATATATTTCGACAATAAAGGATGCGTTGTGCCAGCAGGAGAATGCAGCCTGTTTAAGAATGATAGCCGAAAGCCAAGCCATTTTAGGGGGTAGATATCCCAAGGGGCAGCACCTGCCTGCTTATACAGGCAAGAGTACACACATTTCTTTCCCAAGCACACGCAGACTCAGAACGCAGGGCCAGTGGCTGTTGCTGTGGTGGTGTGAGGTGCAGTGGGGCCCCTCTTGGGCAGAGGGCCTTTGTTCCTCTTTCATGGGTTCTGCTTCCCTCAGATGATGGGCCCATTGTCCGTGCTTCCAGTGGACCTGCACCATTCAGGCCTGCTGATAAAGCCCCCTTTCACAAAACCAAAGCAGGGGAACAAGGAGGGAAAGAGGGAGAAAAGGGAGAGGAAGGCAGTGATGGAAGTGTGGAAAGGCAAAGGAGATAGGATGGAGAAATGCAGTGGGAAGCAGAGAGGGTTAAAGGCAAGAAAGAAAAGGGTTGTGATGGAAGAGAGTTGAGTGAGACTGGTGAGATTTTACAGATGGACTAAAAAACCATCAGGGTTGAAAAAGAAAAGAACAAAAGAAAAAGACGTATCGGAGTGAGAGTATTTCAAAGTGGATCAAAAAATGAAAGCTTTCACTCGCTTCCCTCACCGGCTCCTCATCTGCTTATCTGAGATTAGCCATCAGGCGAACAGAAGCTCTTGTCTCTCCAGTTGTTTCCAGCCTGTTGGATCACACACTGTGCAGTCAAAACCAGCACATATCCAGTGCGCATTGCATGACCCTGAATGTTTTTCCATCACTGCAATCTTTCTGTACTTCGAGGAGAGCTTTGTGCCACACTTAATGAGAGCTAACATTAGTGCAACACTCTTGGTCGCCGTTCAGCAAAAACACGACTTACGTAATTATGCAGATTTATTTATTTATTGTGTGTAACCATGCAACTGAACCAAACATGCCCTTTTTTTTGCCCGGAAAAGCTGGGTAGAGGAGGAGGAAGAGGAGGCAAGAGGAGTGACCGCTGTGGCCGTCTTGCTGCCGAAGGGGATGCTGCTGAGAATGTCACACAGCTTTCGGTCATACCAGGAGGGCTTGGCCTCAAGGCAGCCTTTCCTCTTTCTCCTCCACAGGATTAGAGGGGTGAGCGGTGAGCACTCATCATGGTCATGCGTTTTTCACCAGCCTGCTACACAAGTGCACCCAGGGAAAAAACACACAAGCTGAAAGCAGTTAGAAGTGGTAAACAGTAGCCAAGAGCCACACGAAGACATGGATTGGGGCCACAGGACAAGGAAAGAGTGAGGCAGCTGGTCACTTCAGATGATTGATGATCCATTTGCCTTTCACTCGGAATAAGACGCACAAGAAGAGACGTGAGCCGAGAGAGATATTAAAGCAGATTTCCCTCTAAGATTTAATGAGATCTCCCCCCATTGAGATCTTTAAGTCCATTAATCTGCCCTGAAAAGTAATAATCTAAAAATAGTTGCCCTAACGATGACTACGTGTCAAACGGACTCTGTGTACTATTTTTGGATAAAGCCTCATGACATGATGCATTGCAGTAGAGGTGGTCATCATAGCATAATCTGTACTGAGTCTGTCCAGAGTGTTTCATGTCAAATTGGGAAAGCTTGAACGGAGACACCGCAACATTAATGCTTGTGTGTTGCTAAATAAACACAGTTTTTATGTGAATTATAAAGCAGGAAAGGAGGAAGAGTCCTTTGAGAGCAAGCTGCTCTGTGTCAACACATCAGATGAGGATGCCCATCCAGATACTGTAAAAAATAAATCAAAGCTGGTGACTCAGTTTGACTACTCGAACACTCTCATTTGGACTTTTTAAAGCCTAAATGTTAACCACATCTGTGAGAGAAAACTAACAAATTGCTTTGCACATCCTCATCAGAGGGAGCTCAAAGCAGCCTGGGTACGTCATGGCATTTAAGGTCAAAATAAAAACTTTCTGAACGTTAAAAATATTCAGTGTGGATTGCAAAGTGCTGCCAAAAGCCTCTGAGGGTGCATTAGTGTGCCAAAGCACTGAGCCATTTTGGAGGTGCTGTGTCCATAGAGTTTGAATATTCATTCCGTCATTTTAATCCAATCACTGCACCCGTTACATGTCTCATATCACACAGATCCGTGTGTGTGTGTGTGTGTGTGTGTGTGTGTGTGTGTGTGTGTGTACAGGGTCACTGCACACACACGGGGACAGAATAGATTTAACAGGTATCAGGAATAGAGCTGAACAATTATGCAAACAGAGAGACCCACTAAATGAGCATTTACATAAATCCTTACACAAATACACATTATCCGCAAACATAAAAACCTCTGTCTCTCAGACTCAGATAAAAATACTTGTTTTGTGAATGGAGAGGGGGTTGCAGATCCATAGGTTGCGATGGTAATTACAGGCAGGCCAGAGGGGGAGACAGGAAGCGCAAAAACTAAGCGGCGAGTAAAGCCGCAGGGAGGATATGTTTTTAGAGGAGACGGGGATGTGTTCAGGACTTCCATCCACACAACAACAAACATTGGGACAAAACAGCAAGAGGAGAAAACAAGACATGAGGGACGAAAAAGATGAGATCAAGTGTGAGAGGGGTAAAGAGACACCAGAAAAGAACCAGAGCTGACATCTGACATCAATGTCATCCTGACATCTGTCATAGTTTTTGTTCAACAAATAGGACCTGTTCGAAGTATGTTTAAATTCAATAAACCAAAGTAGAACCCAGACAGCAAAATATAGATACAGAAAGATTAATTTCATTCAAGCAAGGGAGGTATAAAGAGACGGGTGAAGTTAAGGCAGGCGGAGGAAGAGGGACGGAGCAGGAGGGGTAGGTTAAGTACAAATGTGGAACCACACAGCCAACCACACACTGAAAGACTGTAATTTGGATTTTCCCAGAATAGCCAGTAAACGAGGGAGAGAGGAGGGACGGAATAACATAAACTCTTTAGCAGCACGCAACACGCACAACAACAACACACTCCCCAAGACATACATCATCACACACACTCATGTCATGTATATATAGGCAGATTATATTCAGTGCATACACCACTGCACTTATATGCATGTGTAACCCCTCTTTCCAGCTAACCCTGTTACACATACACCCCTATGGGTAAGGATTACAGAATTGCATACCCACATGCAGACACAAGACTCTCCTCTCTTTTAAAAACATGAGATTCATACTTTGACGTTTTGAAATATACGCTTATTAGCTTTCTTCACTGTCATGACACTAACACCAAAAGCCAGTTAGCTTAGCTTAGCACAAAGAGTGCGGGGAATTGGCAAGGCTGCCTGTGTCAAACCTTAACAAAATCTGCTTACTGAAGCTAAAAGTCTGAAGCTAAATTTAACTTGAACAAAAACCAGCAAAAAACAATATGTTTTATGGGGGATTATTTCTACTCATAGTGACTTGACTCTGGGAAGTTCCCACCACTCATTTTTTTCTTGGCACAAACTAAAAAGAACATATAACTTGTTAATTAGTGAGTTTTAAAGGAGCAGTGTTGAAATGGATGCGGTTACATGCACACAATAATCCGATAACTGGGAATAATCAGATAATGGCAATAATCAGATATCTGTGTTTACATGCACTTCAGTAATGCGATAATCAGCAAACACCTCTTTTACACAATAGTCAAAAAGTCATATCTCTCCGTTGGATTTCTCTCCCAAGTGCATGCAGTTTAGGTTACAATCCAATGGGTGTCATTACTTTATGGACGCTCAATACCATTAAACTCATAAAAAGAAGAAGTAACTTCCTGTTATTCTCAAAACATCCTGTTGATTGTCAAACATGGCCGACTTTATGGACTTTCGGATGTGGGTTAGGCATGTCTTAATGGTAGAGTTGTTGTGGTTGGAGAACTTTATGAGAGTTGATTCTGTCCTCTTTTGAGCTCTCTCCAGAAGCGTCGGCTCTTGTTACTTAGCGTCAGCATAGGTCTCCTAACATTACCACCAACAACAACCCGGTCTTGTTGGATGCGGGTTTGAAATAAGTAAGTATTTGCACATGCGCAGATGTAAAAAACAAAAGAAATCAGATTCACTGAACACACCGATTATTGAGCAATAATCCACATATGCTACTCTGATTTCTCATTATCAGATAATGGCCGTTATCTGATAAAGGAAATTGGATATTGCTGTTTACATGACCACTTCAAAAATCTCATCACTCAAGAAATCCGACAGTGATCGGATTATTGGTATGCCTGTAAACGTACCCAATGTTAGGGTGTAGCTTTCGTTCATTGCTGTAGCTAGTAGCTGTTGTTAGCTTATTGGCTCAGTTAGCTGATCAGGATGACTGAAGACACAAAGAAAAAACAAACAAAGATGGTTTTGGTGATTTTTTTTTTCTTTTAACTCAAACCAACCCTAGCTCAAAGAAAAAAAAAACAAACCAAGATGGCTTTGGTGATTTTTTTCTTCTTTCAACTCAAACCGACCCTTGTTCAAAGCTACAGCTGTTAACATTCGCTAATGAGCTCACAAGCAAATGCCAGGCAAATGTAGCATGAGACTTGTTGGGAAGCAACTCTGCTGCAACCTCCACTCTCTGTTTTTGCTCCGGCTCACATTTCATTTCGTTTGTTGTCACTCTCTCTTAAAGACAGTTGCAGGGAAAGTTACAGCAGAGTAAATCAGTTTGACTCAGTTCAAGTTCAAGTTCACTGAAACTGTCGCTTTCACAGTGATAGGTGACTGACGTCACATTCATGACGTCACTGACGTCACCTATCACTGAGAAACGCAGCCAATGAGGACAGAGAATGCAGACAGCATCACTGATTGGACAAATAGAATGGGAGTGGTAGGATTTCTAACCAGCACTGAATACAAAAGGCATGATGGGAAAATACAGACATCGCATGATAACAGCTGTCCATAAATACTATGACATTTTTGCCAAATAGAACACTAAAAAAGTTACTGACGTTTACCTCAACCTTATTAGCTGCAGCTTTAAGACAAGTTGGGGTTAGCTGGTTATACTTAGTCCAAGTTACATTTCTTCACACAATAAACAGATGTCTTTGTTGTAATGTTAGAAAAGTTGTATTTTCCATTTATTTAAAAACTGCTAAAATAGTTTTTTCAGCATGTTAATCATAATTATTACCATATTTCACACATTTGTCTTATATAGTTGCTGTTATCTTTATTTTTGTTTTTGTTTTTTTCCTTTTGACAGAGCTAGGCTAGCTCCCTGTTTTGCCTGCCGCTCCCCGTGCTGGCCATACCTCCCACCCCCCCACCCCCAGATATTTGAGTGGCATCGATCTTTTTATCTAGCAGTCTCTGAATTGAAGCAAATTATAAATAAGTGAATAATATTTGCTAAAATGTATTCTTTTGATCTTAAATGTGGCTCCAATCTGACTTTGAACTAAATTTTGAGTTCAAATTGTCCTTTACATGAGCCTTCCATTCAACAGATGTCATGAATCTTTGGTCTGAACAGAAAAGTGAGATTTTGTTACCTTGGAACAGAGCACAGCTTTTCCTCCAGTTTCTGGTCTTTATGTTCAGCTTAGCTGACTAGCTGCTGCATTGGATATAACTTTGTACTTAATATCAATCTTCTCAACTTAAGTGTATTTACCAAATTGTGAAACTATTCCTCTAATGTGTAAGTGTTTTGTTTTTCTGTTTCAGACTCAACCTTACAATAAACTTTGATTTGATGCGCCAGCTCTTCTGCAGTTGTCTGCATTACACCTCTCGCTTCACAGAGACATTAAAGGTTCTATTCGTTAGATTCACGACTCGTCAAATATTGACGTTTTGGATCAGTAGTTTGGGCCCACCACCAACCCAAAGCTTCAGTTCCCCGATGAGCTTGGTTTCCCAGTTTGTCAAATACTGATGAGTTGAGAATGAGATCCAGAAATCAGCTATTTCTACAAAGTGGACCTTTAAGCTCTTTGTGTATCGTGAGTGAGCCATAATTTCTAACAGACTTTTTAATGTCAGTTGTTCCAGAACTGACAACACAAAGGATTTATGCTTCAGTTTTCTGTGTTTTTTCCTGCTGTTGTCATTGTTGTTTTTTTACTGAGATAAATGTCTCTGTAACAGATCACACACTTGGTTAAGTAATTTATATTCACAATACTTCCTAAACCAAATAATCTTACTCAACAATAGTGTAATTGCGGATTTCTGACTTTGCATTCAACACATCCACAGGCCTGCAAGGCACCACACACAGTGAGCTCTAGATATTAACCTCTGCGGAGGTTATGTCCTCGTCAAGACCCTTTCAGCTGCAAGTCAGTTAAGCAGACAATGCACAGACATGCGCGGTTTCCAGCAGCTGTCGATCAAACTTATAGTTTTAAATATCCATGCATTCAGCGTAACTGGACACAGATGTTGTGAGAAACTCTGCAGGATCTGACATGCTAAGTAAAATGCTAACCGCATGAGTTGCAGAGCAGTATAAACAAAGTGTCATTCATCGCACAGCACTGAAACAAGTTGAGAAATCAGCTCTAGTACGTCAGGCCTCCTCATCTCTGTTTCACAAGCAGCTTTACTTTATTATCATGTTGTGGAAGTTATAATACCACAATTTCAACTGGAAGATAGTTGTTTTCAACTCCAACTCTGCTGGGAAAATTTTAATGCGGGAAGAGTAAAACCAATGAAATATGCTCACTTTAAATTCAGTAAATGCTGTTCAAGTGCCCTTGAGCAAGGTATTAATGTTAACTGTGGTATGTTGTATGTAAATGAGGCAGCTTTGTACCAAAAGCATAAAACAATGACAAGCTTCGCTACTAATGATAAAGGAATAAAAGTATAATTTGCTTTGGGGTTTGATTCTGCATTGTGAATATTTTTAGACTTCTAGACCTTTTTTCTTTTCAGTGGAGACCTCTAAAGAACTTATATGAACATTGCTACACATGAAAAAAGCATTTGGAGGAGGAGATGTGGACATATGAGTGAAAAAATGCAGGACTTTCACTCCCCAAAAATGGTGTTTGTGTCCTATCTCAAACCAAAAGTTAACTCATGTAAGATATTTAACTTAAGTTGCATTTGTATACTTATTTTGATCTATTTTAAAATCTTACCGGAGATGTTTATCTGCCTATACATGACCAAGTATCTTTGCTGCTCAAACTCCGACTTCACCACGTTTATTATTTTTTCCATTCGCCTAACAATGTGATAACAAACTGATAACAAAGATCACCTGCCGTTTCAAAATTCCAAAAATCTGTTAAATGACACATTAAGAGCTTAAAATGCATAGACATGACACACACGGCTTTTGTAGGTCCACATCCTTGGTTAACCTCCACATCCATGTCATAAATGTGATAACCCACATTCAGTTGGGAGAAAACACAGCTTGCTTATCCATTTCCACTGTATGTGTTGGCTTCACAGACTGCCATAAATATTTACACAGTAACTGCTGCTCTATGTCTGGAATACAACCTTTTATTTATTTTCACCTTGTCGGACGTCTCGTTCATTAACATCTCATCACTAGTTTAGATGGAGAAAGGAAACAGTGAACAAAGCCCTCTGCGTCTGCGGCGATGCCGTCAGCCCTCCTCGCCACGTTCTGTAGCAGCAGGTCAAGCGGAAGAAGTGGGTCAGCTGTTGATTGAAACTGGGTCACGTTGGCCTATTGCTGATGGCCCTCGGGCCATCCAATGTGGGTATTAAGTGTGCGATGCCCTCATTAACAAACAATCATTTTCACTCTGGGATTATCGCCCTGTGATCCCACTTGATGACTTAACCTAAGTGTCATTTTAAGTGTTATAACTAAAAACTTGCTCAGGGATGGAAAGAAATTTAGGTTCACTTACATTTTTTTGATTTTAAGCGTTGAACAGAGGCTCTGAAGTGCTAAATTATAACTCCTTATATGACTCGGCTGGGTCATGCTGTGTTAGCAGCAGATTTATTTTAGCAGTGATCATCTAAATAATGTGTCTCAGAAATCATATTGTTCGTTTGTTTTAAACAAATTTTGAATACTTACCTGAAAATCTTTTAATTGTCCTGACATACTAAATATTTTTTATCTGATGTTTCAAATAAGTTCAAGATACAGCTTAAATTTCTACAAAGAAACTCTTCTTGGAGTTAAATAAGGAAATAGATGCAAATTTGGTTGAAGCTACAGCTAGAAGTGAGTTAGTGTAGCAAAAATATCTTCTTCTTTTTTTTAAGAAAAAAAAGGGGGGGAAATGGCTGGCATGGCTTTGTCCAAAGCTAAGAGCAATTTTTTGTACAAGTAAACAAATGAGATGTGTAATATTAGCCAAGTTTAGCAGGTTTATTAGGCAAATTTTGTTAATTTTCTCTCATTTCCTGTGTTAATGCTAAGCCAAGACAAGCTAGTCTTTGGCAATCAGTAGCTTTATGTTTACTGTCCAGACATGAGAGCAGTATCAATCTCATCTAACTCTTGCGAAACAAACAAACCAGTTTTTCAAAATGCCCTACACTATTTCTTTAACAGAAATGCTAAAGGAGTATTTGACATATTTGTGTGGATAGTGTCTGGCTTGAGCTCTAATCAGTTTCAGTGAAGTATTTTCTCTGCAGCTCTTGTCGTTTAAAAATTCTTTTCCATTAATCAGTGACTTCAACCACTGAGAAAAGCCTTCCTTCCTGTGGGATAATATTCACTCACTTAAACATATTTGTGATTTTATTGGCTTGCAGTGTGTGTTATTGCCGCAGTGTTCCTTTTCTCCACAGTTTCTGAAAAAGCAGCCTAGAGAGCAAGTCACTGCTGAGATGAGTCAGAGAGAGAAAACCAGTACCACCAGCAGTCGAGTGTTATTATGTATTCCCTGAACTGCCCCTGTCATGACTTCGTGGCTGTCCTTCAAATTCTGAATGACACTCAGCACATCTGCGATTTTCATCCGCCATTGGGTTAAGCGAGTAACCTTAAGGTAGAGGCAGCGGGGCTAAACCACAAAGATGAGCCAGATATGCCCTGGCTTGTTTTGTTTGATTTGATGTTGAGATTGAATGTCTTACCAGCACTAAACAAGCTGGAGGGCACACTTGACATCATGGGGGAAAAAACTTGGATGTCATGACAAGTCAGGGAGATGGGTTTGATGGCATTGTTTTGCACAATGTGTGGGGCATCATCAGCCAAAATGTTGGCGAGAAAAACACAATATGTGTTTTGTTTATTCTTCCATTCGGGTTTGCATTACTATGATGATTGCTCCCTTGCCTTGATGTTGTGCGGTGGATGTGTAGATCATATCGGCTTTCTGTAAGTCATTTAGGCAACGCTGCACATTTAATAGGGGTGACATCTACCCTAATTGTTGCTGAGGACACTTTGTTTCCATGGGGAGCGTCACTCTCCTCATTTGACCATGCCATTCTGCTATGTGAACATAGTTACAATTTGTCCTCAAGCTAGCAACAGAACCTCATACACAACCAATTATTTCAGCTCCCAAGGTCATTGCATTCTTCAGTCCAGATATAACGACATTTTTGGCAAGCCCTGAACCACGCTTGGATGTGAATAAATCAATCTAATAGTGCACACTGACAGATAATGACTTTTGAGCCAAATGTCTGGGCTAATTATATTTAATCCAGGGATCTCCTCATCACACCTTTGTCTGCTTGTAGTAGTGAATAGTGAATAGGCCTTGATGAAAGATTGTTATCACCTGAATGTGCTCAGGTGTGTTTGCTCTGGCTGCAAATGCGCTGCAGTCCATTAACACGCCCATCAGACGTGCACGCGTGCAGACAAAGCAACATTTAATCACACGGGAAGAGCACACATGTTCACACACATGCCTGTACAAACACGCAATTAGTCTACATAGCATAAAGGCACATGATTTATTGTAAGCCTTGTGATTACAGCCATTAATACGCATTTCAGTTTCAAATATCACTTTTTGCTGCAAACTGTTAAACTGGTTGAATTTCTAAACAGTCACTTTTCTTGGCAAGGCATCAAAGCTCTTCTCATTTTTCCAAACATCACATACCAATGCATCACTCCGGTGTGCTCAAAGGTCGTGCCAGTTGCATGTGTCCTGGTCCTTTCCCGCCCCAAGTAACTGATGGCTGCAGTCACACCCAGCACTCTCACTAGATCAGAATTGGCAGATGAATTGAACCAGTTTTTGGAGCACTCATTTCCATCTATTTTACTTCTGCTGCCTGCCTGCCTCAGGCACTGCTGAGCACTTTTAATCTGATTTGTATATCCTCTGTCACGTCGATAAAGTTTTTACTGGGTCTAAAGAATAAATCACATCCAGACAGGCCTGGGGGTTCATCTGTGCAAAAAACTAGGGATTCTAGGAAGGCGATTAATTGATTCATAGAATGGAAGAATATGCTCATAGAACACGTGGACAATTTTTGGGGGGCTATTGTTCATCTAAAAGCACACTGACCTGTTTTCTAGGACTTAACATTAACTACCCACTGCTTTTACTGGAAATTTAATTTGTGTTTCATTTCTTAGTGACACCCCCATGTCTGTGTTGTTCAAGATAGATCAAAATGCTTTGTCCTGACCCATGACTGTATTTAGATAAGTTGGTTTTCAGTGTTTTGTGGGGTTTTGTGTTTGGTACACAATGATTGTTTCGCTTTAGCATTTGTAATGTGGTCAGCACTCACACGAGAAACACATCCGGTAGAGGGTGGATTGGCAACGTTTGCCAGTGTGTGAACGAAGCTGACTCCCTCTGCACAACTTGCAAATGCAGAGTGAAAAAATCTGCATTTTTATGTTTAGGCTTATCCAAAATGTTTGTGCTTCTACATTTATAGATGCATGTGTCTCTGCAGTTCTTAGAAATCTCCTTCTACGCCCATTCACTCTTTTTTCTTTCTCCCAAGTTTCCATCTGCATGTGTTTGTATATATTTGCATTGGAAGAAACCAGGGAAGGGCCAGCGTCTGGACGAACCCTGCAGACAGACGGATGAACATGCCAAAATGTGACCGAGAGAGAGGAAGGCGATGTTGGAAAACAAGGGAGGACAAGAGAAAAACGCAGAAAAGAAGTTGGACAGTGGAGAAAGTGTAGAGAGACGGGGCCCCTGACCTGACCACACTGACACACTCGGGTCTCTCTCTCTTTGCCAGCTGTGCATTGTGGTCAGTTCCGAGAGAACACACTCGCACACACATATACTTATCTACGCATGCTGGCGATGAGGACATACTTGGCCTGTGTGCATGTGTGTGTGTGTTTGAATGTGACAGCCTATCCATGCGTGCTAAAAGAGAGCAAGGACGCTACCAAAAATTTTACCGTCTGTGTTTGTTTTCCCTGCAGCCTTTGTGCCTTTGAGCTCACGTCCCTGAACCTGTATGCACATCTGTGTGTGTATACGTATGTTTACAAGTCTGCTGGAGTGTGCTGGTGCTCATTTCCATCTGTTATTCTTGCTCAGCAGCATGAGCGGGCAGGATATTTGTGTGTGCTGTGTCCCCATGAACCACTCCATCATCTCAGGCTCTTCACTGTGCCTACACATGTGTGTCACGTCTGCGAACCATTAGCAATGTTGAGCATAAACGGAGTAATTAGGAATAAGTGCTAAAAGGTGCAACTGTTAGACCCCTCAACCCCCCAAAGATTCTTTCCCACAATGCTTTGCTGCATTCTGAGGCTGCTGTTCCCACCACTGGAGCCTGACTGTTACCCAACGCGCACATCTCTGCAAATAGAAATGGTGCCGCTAACAGGCGATGCGGGCACCCTATGTTTTCAGAGCGGGGCCCAGCGAGTGCTGACTGGCCCTCAGTGGGGTTATTTTTACTGTGTGTGGAGTTCTGTCGGACTGGCAGGAAAAAGAGGTGTAGGAAATGCAAAATGGTCAGAGTCAGGAAGGGGAAAGTTCCCTCTTAACATAGCAGTTTGTCATATCTGTATATCATTCCGACTGTGTGCGTATTGCACGTGCTTATGTTTATGTGCGCCTGTGGGTGCGTATGTGTACATTACACTGTAACCAAATGCGGGTGGGCTTTTACAGTATGTACGCGCCGTGTTTAGGCGAGGGGAACCATCCGTGTGTTTGTTTGCACGAGTGTTGTGTGTTTGTCTCTCCATTTCTAGGAAACAGGCTTTCCTTGGCAAAGCAGGCAGCCAGCAAATCTGCTATAACCTCTGTAACCCCCACCCACCACCACCATCACCACCACCACCTCCATCCTTCCTCACCCTCAAGGAGAGAAGCTGGGAATCGATACTCGGCAATCTGAGGGAGTGAGCATGCCAGCATCCATAAGCTGAGGTTTGGGCATGGAACATCAGTCGGATCCACGCACACGAGCATCCAAACAATCACACACATGTGCATGCACGCGCACACACTGCGCACACATGTTAATGTTTGCTTGAACCTGGGGACTTCCCACACGAGCTCATGACATCTTAATTCAGCAGCCCCAAGTGCAAAGTGGTACACAGAGGAGGGAAAAGCGGAATGGAAAATCTGTATTGCTCCAGCTGAGGTCAGTGTTGAAGACAAACCCCTCGTTGAATGAGCAAAGCAAAAGCCTGAAATATGTGCCTTAATCGCTGTCCTCGCTCTGCCCTTTCAGCCCTACGTGCTCCTGCCTGAGTCAAACAAAGGGCGAGGAGGGAAAACAGCACAAACATATTTGCATATGCTCACAGTTTACTCCTGAGCCGGCGCAAATGTTAGGAGGAAATGGATCCAAAATAATCATAAGATAATGCCATTTTCCGTTAGTTCTCATCACTTTCGTAAATAAACAAATCTGCTCACTTTGCAAAGGTTTTACGGGTAAACACACCTACTCGCACACACATGCTCACGTACACACCAGCACAAACACACTGAGGCCACCATAAATTACAGTCATCCCATCTGGGAGCATTAAGAAGCTGTTAATGAATAGGGTGCTGGAGCAGCAGCCACAAGTGGAGTGAGGCAGCTGGAGGAGGGAGGTGTGGTGGAGGCAGAGAGGATGGAGGGAGTGGGGGGCTGGGTAGCATCTGGGCAGCAGATATGTGTGTAGTCATGTAAAAGAGGTTGCGGTAACAGTGCACGTCTTGGGGGAAGAGAGGAATCAAAAGATCTGTTTTGAAGCCAGTGCTCTTTGTGACCTGCTTGGTGAAAAAATGCACCATATGAGTGTAGCAAATGCATAAAATACCCAAAATCATAATTTTGTTTCTTTTCAAAACAAAAACCTGTGGAAGGTCAAATGAGTGCACACATTTTAAGCTCCAACATTCAGCTTTGTATTAACAAGATCAACACGCCAGATAAGCTCAGTGTCCCTACACATTCCCCATGCTGCTGAATGGGCTCACACAGGGGAAAAAGGGCAGCCCAGCTCCAGACTAATAATGACTTACCTTATCTATGGGAGGTGTCGGAGGAGGTGTGGCAACAGAAGGGCCAGTTATCTTAAGTGACCTTTTAATACCCTCGGCCCTTTCACAAAATCTCCACTGGCGGGCGTTTAAAGTGGACACATGGGCAATATATGGGGCAGAAGTGTGCCTCAGAAGGAGACAAAAGACGCCACCTGTATGCTAATGCACTGTGAGGCTTTCAGAAAGGGCAATGCTGCAGAAGCAGGAGGATGAAGTGTGCCGCTCCTTTGGAAGAAGGCCTGCGGCTGTAAAACAGAAGCAGAGGCCAAAAATTGATTTTGGACCCTCTCTTTTTTTAACAAGTAGAAAAGGCAAGAAACAAGAAAAAGCCCAAAGTGTGCCACTTTATGGGGGAGAGGGTGCTGTAAAATTGATTTTCTCCTTCTTTAAGGCTGCAAAGGAGAGAGACAATAAAAGCAAGGCGGATGAGTAGCTACAGGCCGGTGCTGAGGAGTGAAGAAAGGGCACAGGCAGTAAAATTCATTTCCAATCTTTGTGTTAAGTAATGAGAAAGAGGGAGAGTGGTGGAGTGTGCCACTTTGGATGGGAGGCAAGGGTCTGTCTGAGGAGACAGATACGACCAAAGGCTGTAAAATTCATTTTGCCTTCCTCTCTTTAAGTAATGGCAGAGCAGAAGTCGCAGAGGGTGAGTGTGGTGCCTTTGTCAATAAACGGAGGGTGGGAAAATGGGGCAATAAAATTCATTTCCTCACTCCTTTATTCTGTATTTTCTTAAGAGAGAGAGGTTGGACTGGCGGAGTGTGCCACGGCAGAGGGACGGCTGTTCATATGGAAAAAAGGAAGCGAGGTCAGGGGCTGTAAAAGTCACTAGTTTCCTCAAGTAATAAGGCAGAGTGGCAGCATGTGCCTGTTTGAATGGAGGGTGGAGTAATTGCCATTAAGCAGATTTTTTTAGCACAGCTCACTTGCACGGAGATGGAGACAATTCCTCCACCTAGACCACATACGCATATACTCTTTGCTCATTCATAAACAGACTTATGTAAACACACTCTGAGCATGCATACCACCACACATTCATGTCAGTTGGATTTACTGCTATCTCTGTTTCTCCCCCAGACTTTAGAGCAGCAGCTTTTTTTTTCACACTATCTTGTTTCAGCTGAAAAGCCCCGAGCCATCTATTTACCACACAGTCTCTCAGTGTGTGCACCGTCAGACCTCTGCACTGCATATTTTTCACACCATCCATTGCTGCAAAGCCTCAAACCATCCTCAATTATATAACGCTCCATCAATGCATGTTTTTTGTTGTTGTTTTTGCTTTTACACTCTCAGCAAAACGTGCTTCGAAAAGCAACTTCAGGGTTGGAAAGTTGCATCAATCCTATCTGTCAGCACGAGTCAGCAGCGATGTCACTGGAGCCATTGAGTGAACGTGCATGTGATGTACTGTATAACCTCTTGTTAGCAATGGTGTCACTTGCTGTTGCTGTCAGCGTCACAGTCAGGATGGCACCGTTCTGGGCCTGCTAACCGCCGATGTCTCCTGTCTCCTCCCTGGCTCCTCGGGGCCGATTGTTGCTGGGGAGGTCTGGGCACTTTGGACAGATCGCTGCCCCCTCAGGGGCCGAGGGAGCGCGTCACATTCATTTCCACATATTTCAGGGGGTAATGAGCAAAACGTGGACGGCCTCAGCACGCTTGGGATTGACAGCTTGAGCACATACTGTTCTCTCTCAAATGTGGCTATGTTGACTTTTCCCTGGGATCAGGTGCAACTAGCCTGAAGCTTCTTCTTCTTCACATAAAAGAAAACATAACTCCAAACCTCATCATTACTATTCAGCTTCTATTCTGCATATTTCCTCTGGAGAAAGGTGCTCAGCCCTGAGAGTTTCCTGTTTAAATTCCCACTGCAGAACTGCGATGTGGTGCTCGATTGTTTACCGAGCGATATGATTTAGCCTCCCCTTTCACTCCCCTCTTGTATGAGTTTAATGATGTAATTGTGCTTTGGTGTAGACTTGTGATTTTGGGAGCAGGTTGTTCACACTGAGCCTCTTCTACACTCCCAGGCTGTTATGTTGTTGTGTCAGGAGAAAGCAGGGGATGGTAAACAGAGCCGCTGGGTGGTCCCCTTTCTCTGGACTCCCTGGACACACTGTAAAGTCTGCTGACAGGAGAAGAGCTCTTTCTTTTCAGCACGAACCTGCGTTGCTGCTCTCCTCTCCTTTCTGTGCCGTGGCTTGTTTGTGGCTGCCGGAGTCTATGGAGCTGCCCTCATACATATTGAAGGGGCTTTTGAGGAATCCACCAGTGTGCAGCTTTTTCATCCCGTCTACTCTCCTCTCCCTATTTACATTTGAGTGTCAGTCTATCCCCTCTTTTTCTCTCTCTCACTGCTTGTCTGTATCTCTCTAAAAAAGTACTTTTGCATTCCACTATTCAGTTTCTGCTTTTCTCACTCGCTTCCACCTGCCCACTCGGATGCAGCCCCCTCCCACTCTCACATCACTTAGCTCCAAATTTTTTTCTGCCTATTTTTTAGGCTTTTGTTTTGTAGATTAAAAGTCTTGTGTGCATCTTTTAAAGCCTCCCTACCTTAACTTACACTCCTCTCCATCTTTTTTTCTTGTAATTCCTCTCCCCACTCCAAATGTTTATTTCGGTATATCTCTGTCTCGTCATCTTCTTAAAAGTCTAGCTTGAAAAGTTTACGTTTCATGCATCTTTCAAAGGATCTCTGTCTGATTTTCTCAGACTGTCTCCCCTCTGCTCCAAATTTCCTCCAGTAAATACAACAATAATCTATTTCTGCTTGTCGAAATCATGCTCATCCTTCTCCTCATTTACTTTTTATTATTTTGTTCCGTCTTTCCAGCCTCACTCTCGCATCCTGCCTCTCTATCTTTGTGTTTGTATGTTTCACCTCATCTGAACATCTTATTACATCTTGTGCCTCTCCTCTCTCCCTCTGTCCTTCTTGTTTGTTTCCTGTCTATTTCTATCTTTCTCACTCTCTCGCAGGCCCCCTCTTATTCATTTGGCGTCCTTCCCTTCCTTCCGCTTCCTCTGCACTCACTTTCGCCTCAAAAACATTCATGTTTTCATGT
>JAQLOL010000008.1:8301265-8313115 GCA_029783665.1 Naso thynnoides | reverse complement strand
CCTCCTCCTCCTCCTCCTCCTCCTCCTCTGCTTTGTACCTGTCCCCCCCCCCCTTCTTGGCCAGGTTCCCTCTTCAACTTGGTTCTGCGCTCTCGGCTTCTGTGAGTCTGTTAACTGTTTCGTGGCTCTGGCTCGCACACATCTGTTTGATGTTTATTTTAACATCATCATCACCTTTTTCTGTTATGATAACACATTTTTCCAGCTAATCCACTCAAACTCTGGAGTATTTGTTTTGTTATGTCTTTCTAATGATCCCTTTGATTCGGGTAAAACCGCAAAAATGCGCTTCCAGATTGTTTAAGCATACTGTTGCTGGCACAGGGGTTTAATTCATTTAATTAAATCTGCTTTTGTGCTGTGTTGGCTTAAGTAAGGGAGTTATTTAAGGTAAGTTTCACCCACATATGAAGGCTTTTTTGGTATTTATCCAGTCAATATGGGTGTTTTGTGATGCTTTCCATACAAATTGGGGAATGGGCTTCATGGTAAGCCACAGAAAGAGAATAGTAACCGGTGTGACTGATTGTGGGTCAGAGTTCACCATGTGATGAAGTGGCCCGGCCTCTATCAATCTGTCAGTCATTCTGTCCCGGCGGTGGTCCCTGAATACTAGCTGCCACTCAGGCCAGCCCCTCTTCACACGGCCGTGGCTCTGCCTCTGGGAAACTCTCATTCTTCTTCCTCCTGTCTTTTCGGTCCCCTTCGCTCCTTCACCAGCTTTTATCTCAACTTTACAAGCTGTCCCTTTTCAGTCTATTATTTCCTCAACTCCAACTCTGGCTCTGGGAGAAGGGGGTGAGGAGGGAAGCATGCTAAGAGGTGTGGAATTTTTTTATCGTTCTTGGCACCCATGGCGATCCGTCACAAGGCACTTTGCCCTTTCCTTCACGCTTTTTTTTCCCCCCTCAGCTCTTGTTCTTTAAACTTCCTTCTTCTACCTCCCCATGAAAAGCCATTTTAGTCTTCTCAGCAAACCTGTTTCTGTCTCCCCTCCTCTTCCTGATCCTTTCACTTGTCCGTCCATCTACGTTTCACCGGTCTTGAGTGTCTTGCAGAAGCGGTTGAGGTTGCAGAGTCCGTCTGAGAACTCAGACCATGAAAAGAAGGGATTTAAATGAAGAGAAAAAACAAAGGTGCATTTGCAGGAGTAGGTTAACGGGTCTCTTTTTCTTCCATGCGTGTGCATGCGCGTGTTTGAGAGATGAAAGATAAGACTGGGTGTGATTAGGTAGATGCAACAGATAAGGGATTTCTATTATTTCCAGGTAATCGGAACAGACGCTACTTTCCTTGAAAAACATCCAGGTTTCCCACTTCACTTCCTAATCCAGCCTTTGCTCTAAACCCCCTCTGCCCCCCTTTACTAAATTTCTAAGTCTATCTACATCTTCTAGCATCCTCTGTCTCTTCCCCTCTTAATCTGCCCTTGTAATCTGTCTGGTAAATTCAATCTGGGGGAGAATACTCTGGGAGATTGTCAAACGGATGGTAATCGCCTCTCATAGGCTCGATGACCACTGAAGTGTGTGACGCCAATCTTTACAGTCTGTAATCATCTGTAAGACGACTGTGCCTCAGTGACCATATTGACAGGAGTTTGTTTTTTTTCTTTCCAAAGCTGATTTTCTTGCTGTTTCAATATTCCCACTTGTTGTTGCATCTTCAGAGGCAGGAGGGCTTCTTTTATTGAGTGCGCTAGATAGAGAACCAGGCCAAAGGTTTTCCCGCAGGCGTGCTGTCGGCGTTACCAAAGTCTGCACGCTGTCTGCTGTGTGTTTCCCTATGAAGTGCTGAGCTTCCTGGCTACATCTTTTCCCGGGAAAACAGCGTATCCTGTCTGCACAATAAACAATACAGTTCTCACACACCAACACACGCAAGACTGTAAAAGTCCGGACTTGGGAGTTGATTTGGTTTCCCAGGTTGTATGAGGAACAAATGTTTTAAACTCAGGGGATAAGCAGATCAGCTGTGATTGATGGTGCTTAATTGTTTTTATGAGAGATCCGCTCAGCTGTTGGGCCTTGATGATGATTTGGGTTCCGCCTCCGCGCCTGCCCTGCTGTCAGATCTTTCTGTCTCTATTTGGGATTCTCCTCTGATCAGTGTCGCCCTGGTCATCCCTCCTCCCCCCTGCCTATCTTGTGCCTCTTCCTTATCTTCGCAGCAGACTTCCCTTCCTCCTTCCCACCCTGATCTTCCTCCTCTGCACTGCTTTACAACTCCTGAGCCCCAACACAAAAAAAACACGGAGGAAGAAAAACTCAATTAGTACACAGATTTATGATTACAATAGGAGCCTGTACTTTCTTTCTCACTGTGTGAGGAAGAGATACTGTGTGTGTGTGTGTGTGCGCGCACGTGTGTGCGCGTGTGCGCTTGCCCTCTAGACTTGTCTGTAAAGTCTTGGTGACATTCCATGCATCAACAGTGTGTATATGTTTGGACGGGGGGGAATTAGCCAGCAAAAGTCAGATATCATCTCTGAAAATGAACCATTGTGTTTGCTTTTCTGTGTAAATAAGTAATTGTGCAACTTTTGTTTTTCTTTTCCCTTTTCTTTGTCTTGTTTGTTGGATGTCTGGATTTAGTGTGTAAACATGTCCCCACAGCAATTACTGCCACCCCCTAGAGGTCAGTTGTATTATTGCTATTACTACTACTGGATATTTGTGAACAAGAACTACTACTGCTACTACTATCTTAAAAGAAATCAATTTAATAGCCATGGTCTTTGCTCACATATTGTTAATTCCCATGAAAGGCATTAAGCCGCAAGCTCAGACTGCTCTTGCAGGGAAAAACACACTGTGCATAAAAGTTTTACCTTGTGGAAATCAATCCAGGAAAATCGATTTCCTTGTACAGATACCTGCCTCCTGAGAAATGTTATGTCAGTGTTGACCTTTCTGTTTTGGCCCTTATAAGATACAAATAGCTCAGGGGACAAAGTGAGACAGTTGATAAGAGCATACGTATTCATCTAAGCCTCCTTAGTGCAATGGAATCAGCCAATTATTTCTCTGCTGGACTTAAAGCTTTGTCGCTTTTGCTGTGTGGCGAAAAGGAGCTCGGTAGTTCAGCCAAGAACGCTGGCAGAATGACCAATGATCCGGAGAGACAAAGGCTGAATGACAGACGGGAGAAAGCTGATTGAGATGGATGACAAAAAGTCACACGGTGCGAAGACTGAGGGCCGGAACATTATGTTAAAAAGGGGGGTCTGACCATATTTGTTGCTATGATGACCCATGCCGCTTTGTGCGTCATTGCTTTACAAACAGTGGGTCAAAAAGTTGCATATTTGAAATACCAGCAGGACAGGTTGTGATTGGTTCAGCAAGTCTGGAGTGGGGGAGGCTCTGAGTTGACACGAGGATCTGGTTTGCTTATTGAGCGATGAAAGACGGACAGAGAGTGGGAGGGGATGGCCGACACTGATGGATGATGGAAAGACGGATGAAACAAGAAGAGTTTGAGCAAAAATCCTCAAACAGTCATGATGCACCACTTCTCTCATGGAGTCACAGATACATCTTGAAAGAAATCCCTCCTTTGTGTCCAGTGACTTTCATTATTCTGCAACCATGGACACGCTTACACACACACATGCATAGTCAGTGTGTCTCTTTTTGAACTCCAAAACACCAGTGCAAAGGAGTAATACCCTTTCTCTGTGTGAGAACAATAGGGATGGAAAATAAAAGCTCCACCCTGCCTGTGTCACCCCTCGCTCTGCCCCCAGCCCTCAGCCCCTGCTCTGGGCCTCGCTGTCCAGTCTAAGCCCCTGTATTAAGCAGGGTCTGGTGCTGATGAATGGACCCGAGCTCAGCCCCTGCTTCGCCCAATAATCCAGGCTTGGACGAGCCGATTAGGTGGTCCCCGCATTCCGGTTCACTCATCTGTGACGTGGGCCAGTCACCTTTTTGGTCACATTAATAGCTTGTGTAAAACCCAGGAGGAAAGTAATCATGTTTATATGGCGAGGGATTGGGGGGGGCTTCTGAGAGACAACAAGTTAAGTAGGGTAGAGCTCTGCGGTCGTAAATATATAATTTGTCCTAAGATGGCCTTTATGGGCCCTAAAATAGATCTGCATCAATCCACAAAGAGAGTGATTCTCGTCATGGCTCTAGTGTATAGACTTTAAAATGCACAAGGCCCCCTCTCACTGCCTGTTTGTGTATAAAACTCTCCGCTGCTGACTTGGCGATTATCCGACCTTTGATCCACAATGCGGCCCCTTTGCCTCAGAGGTCCAGCATTCCACAGGGCGATAGAGTGCAGAGATGAGAGGGTGATGGATGGATGAAGGGGGGTGGAGGTGGAGAAGAAAGCAAAATGCTGGCCAGAGAGATTAAAGACGAGAGATTAGACTTCTGCTCCTGAAGAGGCTCCAATAAATCAGGAATTCCTGCTTGGGAGAGGAAGAAGAGTAACTAGGAAGCGTCTGTAGTCTTTATTTCTCACCAGATTGCACTCATGCATACTCATATCTGACCACTTGACATTCCCTCACTGCTATCATCACAGTTCATTATCAGCATTTATTATCCACCTTATCACAGCTGAAACACACTCCCAGATTCCTGGGAGTTTTTACAGACACAAATGATCCCTCATTTAAATGTCTCCGGCTGAGGCAGACACACATGTTCACAGTCCTCTCTGCATATCTGCCTGAGCTCCACAAATCATCCTTAAGTAGAGAACTCTTCCACTCTGTCCGTGCTCCCAATGCTTGAAGTGTCACTGTCCTTAAAAAGGAGAATCCCGGGATAAACAATGGAAATAAATCAGGACAGCCTATTGTTAGCAAAGAGGAAGAGGGAAAACAAAAAGGGATACACACTGGGGGAGGCAGAAAGAAAGAGGATTTCATCTGCTAAAGTGAAGGTGGCATGATTTGACTCTGTTTGCTAAACCTTTTCACACAGATGCCTAAGCTCTCTTTGAAGTGTGTTGCTCAAATCAGTTAATTAAGCTGATGATGTGAAACGTTTCAATGCCGAGGCGTTAGAGGGGAACAAAAGCCAGTAGGATAATTAAAACTATTTGCCGTTAATAAAAGGGGCTAGCCAGCCTCCCGGCGAGCGTATTCAGCCACTGCTCTCTCTGCTAAGTGAGGTTTTCCATCAGTGCGGGCACACTGTGAATAGAGACACTGTATGACATAGTGGCATTGATAAAGCAACTGTAGCACTCGCATAGATATTCTCACTGAGAGGAACTTCAAAAGCCATTTCCAACTCAAGCCCTTTGACCCCCCCTGCCTACGCCTATTCATGCCCTCTGTCTCCCCCTAAACTCTCAGCCTAAAGGGGCTGGGAAGTGGGGAGCAGGAGGGCATAATTACCCCCCTCTGGGGCAAATTTAATACCCCTTTTTGTCCTTTAATTGCACCCCCCTTCGACCTCCTTTTGATGAACACATTGGGAACATACCACAGCCAGTTTGTAATCGTGGCTCAGAGTGTGTGTGTGTGTGTGAGGGGGGGGCGGCGGTGGGGGGGGGTGCTGTGGAGTTTGTTTGTGTGTGTTTGCAGTGTTTGCAGGGGGGTGATAACTCTGTCAGGCAAAAGCAGACAACAGTGTTTGTTCAATAGTGTTATCGATTCGACTGGAATTGAAAGTGGCAGGGGGAAAAAACACTTTAGTGCCAATCTGGTAAACAGAGCGTGGCAGGCAAACTGCAGATAAGCACTAAGCTGCCTGGACCGTGGCAAAATGATAATTATTGCCCCCCCTTCCTGAAGGTTGGTAGGAGCACAATATTATCAGCACAGTTAGATGGAAGTTTCATCGGTATACCAAAAAGGTACTTGTTTTCCAACAGGCCTGCGTTGCTGTTAAAGTGGTGTTGCCAGCTAATCTGGTCATCAGTATTGAGGGAATGCAGTCAGGCGGAGAGGGGGTAAAAGGGACGGGGGGAGAGAGGCAGGGCGGGGTGGGGGGAAGCAGGAGTCAGGGTTTGGTGTTTGGAGCCAAAGCGTCTGTCCATTTACCAGGGGGTACCAGGGAGACCCCTGGCCACAAACAACAACACCAGCTAACGAGCGACTGGGGCCTGTGCCTGTGCACTTTGATCGTTAGTCACACATATGGTCCTTGTCACACAAACACAAACCCCCCAATTGCTACTTGTTACATCTACTGGGGGGTTATTAGTAAAAACCAACCGAATTCTGAAAGACTTGACAAGAAAAATGCCTGGAGCGATGATGTTTTTCCATGCTAAAGGTGTCCGGTTAGCACCCTGTAGGCTTTTGAGAACTCGTAAATCTTTGAGATGTGTAGATCTGATTAAATAGCAGTCCGTAACAGATCTTACACACTGTCTGGCTGCCTCTTTTTTGGTGGGGGGTGGGGGGGTTGAAAGCTTGATGAACCAACTGTGTATTCATTGCAAAGGCAACAGAACTCTATATTAGACACACATTCTACTTGTGTGTTGTGAAAACATTTTAGTCTGTCAAGTTTCAGCCATTCTCTGGGAACCCATGGTGATCCAGAACAGTCGGAGACGGTAAACTGATAGGCTTTGCTTGGTAGCTCAGTACCCGAGGAGGAGGAGTGTGTATGTTTGTGTGATTTTGTGTGTGTGTGTGTGTGAGTGAGGGTTCGGTAGGTGCAAACAGTAGGTAGCTACTGCTTTAGGTTGTTGATTGATAGGAAATACTGGGCGATTTTGTGTGTGTTGCTAGTGGTCAGCTACTGCTGCAGGCCTGTGATAGATGGCCTTGGCTGAGAAGAGAGCCTGGAGCAGTTATTTTGTCATGGGGAAGGGACGAGGCTGAAATACCTTTAGTTAAAATTCCCTGGAGGTGGCCATAATAACTCTGAAAGAAAGAATCATGGGTAGTTGAGATAAGGACAATTTATACAGCTTCAGAGAGAACTAAATTGGTATTGAACTAGTCTAGTCCCTTTAATAAATGGATTATGTTTTTTTGGATTAAATTGGCTGAAATGCCTAAAAGTTTTCTGCCAGTGATCTTTGACTCATGTCCCAGAGGTGTGGGAGGTGCTTTGGTTTACTTTAAAGACCATCATAAAGAGGGTGGAGAGGTGGAGGAGTGAGGGGAGGGATGCAGGGAAGAATGAAGGGGAGGCAGACAGTCAGACTGTCTCCCTGTATTTCTAATGAGAGGGAGTTTGGTGAGAGACAGTTACAGACCATCACCAGACTCATGATGCATGCGTCTGTCGACTGTCTCTCTGACTGTAATGAAGGTGTTAAAGTGTAAGTGACCTTTATTTTTCCTCCTTGACCCTATCTTGAGTAAACTCAGGTGTGTTTCTGCTTCTCAGGTGAATTTGTCATCATGAATTCTGCCTCTGTATTTGTATGTGTGTATTTGTGTGTGTGTGTGTGTGTGTGTGTGTGTGTGTGTGTGTGTGTGTGTGTGTGTGTGTGTGTGTGTGTGTGTGTGTGTAGCCCTGCAGATGTCGATTCTCATCTCCTGTCTTGACGGCCTAACTGACTGCTAATGTTTCTCTGTAAACATCATTCAACTCCTGGGGGACATGGGATCAATGTGCACTCAGAGCTAACTTGCACCACAGCAGCGAGCAGCAGCAGCTACACTTGCTTCACGTTCATCCATATTTATGCGCATGCCCTCTGCAGATCACTCTTCCCCTTATTGCGTTTTTCCAACAAACACATATATCCTCACTCACAAACTCTCCCTCCTTCTCCTGCCTCCTCTCTTTTTCCCAGGCCTCTCAGTCTTTCCTCTGATTTCCCTGTTGTACACTGGCTTGTAGCCGATCAATATATAATCAGGTTTTGAGGTTATATTTATTACCGCTCCGATGCTGTAAGCACGGTTATCAGTCTCCTGCCAATTGCATAACCATTCTCCTCTGCCTCATCCTTGCAGGTTTCTATGGGACGACTACGCCGTAGAGGTGAAGCTCAATGACTACCTGGACATCGTCTGCCCCCATTACCCTCAGGGTGAGGTGCCACTGCTGGATGCCGAGCGATACGTGCTCTACATGGTGGAGCGAGAGGACTACGACTCCTGCAAGCCCCAGTCATATGATCAGATGCGCTGGGAGTGCGGCCACCCTTTTGCTCCTCACGCCCCTGAGAAGTTCTCTGAAAAGTTTCAGCGTTTTACTCCATTCACGCTGGGAAAGGAGTTTCGCGAAGGAGAAAGCTACTATTATATCTGTAAGTCTCACTATAGCTTGGAAATGTCACTGTTTGTCTGTTTGTCTGTGTTAGTTTTATTTTTGAACATTTTTACTGAAATTCTGCAACCACACTATCAGTTCTGTGGGACTACTTTGACACGGCAGTGCTTTGAGTTAAATGCAAATGACAGCAGTTAACATGCTAATGTTTGCCATGTTCAGCATCTTAATTTAGCATGCTAGCATGCTAACATTTGCTGATTAGCACTCTAAGACACAAAGCACTGCTGAGGCTAATTTGGATGTCATAGTTTCACAGGTATTTGATTTTAAGCCAAAATGTTGCACAAATTCAAATTTTGATGTAATTAAGATTAGATGGAATGATTAGCTGTCAACTAAGTTATTAGTTAAAATATAAAAATGTCTGTGTAAATTTCATGACAATCCATGCAGTGGTTATCCAGGCTTCTCACTCAAATTTCAACCTCATGGTTGTCAGAGTGGAAAAGTTTCACGATTGTCAAATGCATTTTTGGGTTTATCATATGGGAACCGTGAACCCATTAAAAAAATTTCATTGTAATCCATGTAAGAGTTATTGAGGTATTTCTGTCTCCAGTGGCAAGCCTGTCAATATTGACATCCTGTGAGCTCCACCACTAGATATGCATAAAAACTTTTATCTTCATAAGGAAGTCAGGGTTAGGATTCTGCAGTTTTGTTGTTTATCTAGGAACCCTCATGTGCTGGTGCTTCGTGGCCGACTCTTTGAAGCTTGACGTGGATATCAGCTAGGGTGTCAGCTCAGTTTGCCAAGCCTATGCGATACTTACCCTGCTAGAATGTAACCACAAAGAGCGAGCAGTGTTGTCACCCTTACCATGGCTGTAATTAGATAAACGGCAGGACAAGACACACTTCGTCTGGTCACAGATGGTGTCCTAAAGCTTTGTTCCCGCGTCTGTCTGTGTGTTGCCAAGTTGTGTGAGTGTGTGTGCATGCATGAAGGTGAATTAAGGGGCCAGTGGAGGATAAGTGCATTAGCTGGGATGTTAACGCCTGTGTTTCTTCCCTCTTCCTGCAGCCAAACCTTTGCACCACCACGGACAGGAGTGCCTCAGGCTCAGGGTGGACGTCGCAGCTGCTGATGGTGAGTTTATTGTCCCTCTGATGGCACAGAGAGCTGCACAACAACCTCTGATAGTCTTGTTAGACTATTGTTAGACACACGTAGAGTAATTTATGGCTATTTTCTCTTCTTCCAGGCTCTCAAGAGGCCAGAGTGGCCAAAGGAGGTACAGGTGGGGCTGGAGTTGGAGCTGGGGGAGGGGCTCACAACCCGTCCAACAGACTGCCTGCAGGTATGTTGACCAACCCTGTGTCCCTTCTAATTATCCCTTGACCTTAAAACAATCCAGGCACATTTAGGATTATTTTGAGCGTAAATATGCCGTACTAATGTGTCACCTTTATCTCCCATCTTTAAGCAGATGACCCAGTGGCAATCCTGCCAAAGACCCAGAGTGTACGGACGAACTCTGCAGTGGCATCTACGTCCCTCTCAATCCTCTCATTGCTAGTCCCATTTTCATTACTGCTGTTGTTGCACTGAGAGTACATGAAAGGACTGCTGTTGGCAGACGTTTTTTCAGGGACTACAATGAAGACAGTCTGTGGGGATGAAACCACTGACTCAAAAAAAAAGACAGTTTTCCATGCCCAGTGCTGGCCACAGGGAGAGACTTTTGAAGCTTGTAAAGTACGGATGGACTCGCTTGCACTGCACGTGCCGAGCAACTCTGAGGATTCGAGACGAAGTACGCGTGCTTTGTCATATTTTTCAAAAGGTGACTATTTCTTCTCGGAAAAACCCAGCTCTCCGTGATTTGTATTTTTAGGGCTCTCCCAAGAAAACATTAGCCTCTTTGGATGAGTGCCCTAGAAGAAAATATGAAGAAAATGAAGAGGAACTTAAAGTGGATGGAGAACAATCAACAGCAAAGACAGCAACTCTGAATTCTATAGATACATATATCCACCTTCAATGAAAAAGTAATCTCTTACCTTTTGAGCCAAAGATCAATCATCTCTCCAACTAATACACTATTCCACCCTTGAGTATTGTGTACTATTTGTTGTATTGTTATTGTAATGGTATTAAGTGGCTTTGATGTCCCGAGTGATTACTTTCTCTAAATGTAGCATCAACAGACACAGGGGCTGTTCTCATGACCACCATTCCTTTGCAAACGTGACCATGTGCTTATACACTGTAGCACTAATACCACACAGTACGGACACACCGACATACACTCCGCAACAACACACACACATACGCACACACGCACACTGACATCGAATGGCATAGAGTAACATATGGAAAAACTCAACTTTGAACCATGTTATGTGTACATTCTGTGAAGATAATTTATGACATTTGCAGCTGAGGCGTTTTACTGTATATACCATGTGCTCACATGTGCTCAAGAGAAATGTTTACTGTTGGAAACGGGCAGAGCTTTTTCTTGCTTTCCCGGTAGAGCTAGTGATTGTGTGAAAGACAAAAATGTGTGAGTTGAAGTGAGAGTAAGAAAGCGAGCGGCTGATTGAAAGAGTGATGAGACAAAATGTTTTTTCTGCCAAAAGCAAAACACTGAGATGTTGTGTGCATTGTACAGAGAGGCTGGACTTCTCTGTTTGCCAGATCTTGCCCCTGTATTGGTTAAGCTGTTTGACATTAAGAGCTGTTATCAGGTCTTTATTATCACAGGACACCCAACCCCGCTTGTTATGGTGCTCTCCGTTATGTTTTCAAGTTCAACTGGAAAACAGGTATTTGCTTTCAAACAAAAGATGAAGCAATCAGCTGTTTAGGGTTAAAGAGTAATCATTATAGGAGTTTTTTAATCATCTCAAAATGCTCTAGTCATTACGTCACAACAGACAAGACACCGCATCAAATCGAGTTGCCAAGCACATCTTCACCTGACAGGCTGGCTTGATCAACAAAGCACAACAGTGTATGATTACCATTGAAGTCAGTCTTTTTTTTATTGGAATTCTTGTTACCTAATTTTGTACATGTGTAAGTAAGAGAAGTGTATAATATGTATATATATACATAGAAGATTATATAAAGACCTGTTTGATAAATATGCTAAATGTGAAAATTTCACGTGAAATAAAAAAGGTATTTTTGGAAAACCAGAACAGCTGTCTTGGGATCATTTTTAGGGCATGGTATTTTTGGTGTTTGTTTTGTTGGTTTGTCAGTTCACCACTTTGGTCCAGACCGAAATATCTCAACTGCTGAATGGACTGGCACCCTATTTGATACAGACATTTATGAGTACCGAAGGATTCAGTTTAATGACTTTGGTAATCATCTGATTTTTCTTTTAGTGTCACTATCAGGGCTCTTCCATCAAGTCGTCATCATGGAACCAGTTTACCCTCCTGATTTTAAACCATTTAAGCATTTCAACCCAAAAAGAAGGATTTCAGAACCTGAAAAGTTGATTTCCAAATGGAACAATAAACTATCCAGGATTTGCTGAAGTCACAAAGTAGGCATGTCAAATTCTACAGATAGTTGTGCATTGTGCAGCGCCCTCTGTCGATGACACATCTGTAACTGAAACGGTTCTGCTCAAAAGCGGTGAAAACAAGAACTGAATCACTAGAGCATTAAGGTTTCATG
>JAQLOL010000008.1:8277556-8301165 GCA_029783665.1 Naso thynnoides | reverse complement strand
TGAACCGAACCGGTTTAAGCTGAGCTAATTTGGTGGATAAACACTTAATCTGGTTTTGACTGTCTCAAGAGCTGGATGGGATGCCATTAAATATCGTACCTATAATCATACACTGGATTATGACGAATTGTAATAACTTTTCATCTAGTGCCATCCTCAGCTCAAAAGGTCAAATTCTTTGGTTTATGATTTAATACTTTAAAAATTAATAATAAAACATTTCTGTCAGCCTAACTTTACTCTGTTAGCATGACAACATGCTTACATAGTAAACCTTTTAAACATCATTATATTATAATATTGGTAACACTGTTGTTTTTTAAGGTTAAGGTTAAATATTACCTCACTTAAAATTGGAGTTATAACTCCTGCTAATGAGCTAGCAAGCTAACATGAGCTGTAGCATGGAAATTTGTTGAAAAGCAACTCTGCTGCTTGCATCCAGCTTGCCTTTCATTGTTTTTGTCACTCTTTTTTATAAGTCCAGTTTGAACGGAGTAGAAATGGTTGCAGGAAAAGTTACAGCGGAGTAAACTGGCTGTCTCAACTCGAGCTTGAGCCAGCCGAGAGTGTCACTTGCAGACACTCTGTTGTCGACAGAGGAGAGTCAGTGTAAGGCAAGAACAGCTAATCAGCTCGTACCAATGTTTCCTGTTACTAAGAAGCGTAGGGTAGACCAGCCAATCAGGACAGAGAATACACTGATTGGGCAGACAGAACAACAGCGATAGGATTTTTACCAATCCTTAATACAAAGGCATGTTAAAACTCAGAGTATCTCACAATACTCTCAGGCCATTTCACTTACTAATAGCTATCTATAGATAGACTCAGGTCTATAGACCTGTTTTCCAAATAGAACACAAAAAGGTTATTAATATTTACTCCAAGGTTACCAACTGCAGCTTTAAAAAACAACCAAGTCCCAGTACTATCTTAAATAAAAGATCCATTTCCCCTTGAAGCTTGTGGGATTTTGATGTTAAAAAGCTGTCAGGAAACCTTGCCCATTTCTCCTTTTGATTACACTATACCGGGAAGATCTCCACAGGAGGAGACAATAGCACAGATAATGACTCACACACACTAATGTGACAGGAATGAAATCAAGGGCAATGTGGCCACAGACGGAAAAAAGCTCCAATAGTGAACTAATGGAAAAAGGAGCAAAGAGCCATGTTCATTATTACCATTACTGCTGCCATTTGGCATTGAGATTGAATACACAGGTGTGATCCTTTCACTGTCTTTATCTCATCCCTCTGGCAAGCCTTTACCCAGAGCTACAATATAAACACACACACACCTCCTCTTTCCTCTATGATACTTTACTTGTCTGCACATTGCATGACAAGGCATTGCTCTCATCTCTCCTTCTCTTGTCTATCCCTTTCCAGGGGAGCTTTACAGCCGTGACAGTAAAAACAGCTGTAGCACCAAAAACTGGTGCCACTGCCTCACAACTCCACAATGTTTTCAAAGGGTCAGCCGTAAATTAGGGCTAGCGGACAGACCCCTTAACCGCCCGACCCCTAGAAGAGGCTCCACTGAGTCGTAGCTCGTCAAGAGGAGGCAATTCTTTTTATTTACTCACTCTTTTAGTGTATCAGTTAAAGTAAATGTAAACAGCGAGTGTGAAAGCTTTAACGCTGTAGTAAACGTAGAGGGAAGTCAGGAGAGCACCGGAACAAATGTGAAGAACAAGAACATCCTGAGGGCAAAGTTTTTAGAGGCTGTTTGCATAAGATTTCAAGGCAAAGATTTATAGATCACACACATCACACAGCAGCAAACACAGCATAAATCAAAATCTTTGAATATCGATACTATCGGCATAGTAAAAGACAATGATTCAGGAAACATTATGTGTAGTAAAGTGTACATGAAATCGGGCCAATTTATGCCTCTCATGTATCAGCCTGTTTGAGTCGGAAAAGTTTACCTCCAATTTAAAACATTAGATTGGCAATCTTCTAAAATACAAGATGGTTTTACAGCATTTGCAGCTTTTCTGAAGGTATTTTAAACAAATCATCTGTATGAAAAAAAAATCTAATTCCTTGCACGAAAACAAAAACCTCTATTTCCTATCCTAGCAGCCAGAAATGACATATCTCCTTGATTTGCCCCCTCTTATAAAACATAAGAAAAACATAAACACATCATTGTGTATGAAATTATCAAATAATACAGTTTTAATCTAGGCATATTTACTGTGGCTGTTCTACATTATACAATTTAAGCATTGCCATACAATATGTCATTTTCTACTCTTTTTTTTTTTAATCCAGATGGTTTATGGATTCAAGAAGATTCCTCCAGAATAGCAGTAAATGTTGATTAAATAAACCTCTGGCTTATATAAGCCACAGCAATGATAATGTCTGTTGGTCAGTTGTTTCCCCACTTTGTTCCATTCCTGTGGTCTAATATCTCAATGACTATTCAATGTTATTTTCCCACAGGATGAATCATTCTGACTTTTGGTATTCGTCTGACCTCTCATCAAACGTTTCACTTATCCTGAGAAATATTTCATCTGCTGGATGGATTCGCACCAGATTTTGTGCAGACATTCATGGTCAGAAGTAGAAGAATCCTGATGTCTGTGGTGATCCCCCGACCTTTCCTATAGCACCACTGCAAGGTTGATATTTTGGGTTTTTGAGAGAAATTTCTTGTCAATATTTGGACAGATTGCCACTAAATTTGGTCAGGCATATTCTTTCAGGATGAAACATAAAACCTTTTTGGTCTCCTGGCATTTTGTCTAATGCTATCACCAGGCCAAACTCTTTATTTCTCTATTATGTTTCTGACTAAATACCGGCACAGTTACTGACATTTCTAGCGTTTTAGCTTTGTAATTTCAAGGATGTTAGCATGGCAATATTAGCATTTTGCTCAAAGCACCAGTGTATTAATAAGAGAGCCTAAAAGCCTAAAAGATTTTACTGAAAAGCCTATGTTTCAATATTTTTGGTAAACTAAGGCTTATAGGGGTTAGGGGTTAGGTTTACATAAACCCCATCCATTTTCCCTCAAAGAGCTTTACAAAATGTACCTAAAAATGTGTGACAACATTAGTTAAAAAGAACATCTGTGTCAAAATCCTTCTTCACACTAACACTTTATAATAACTGCACACTTTTAGGCATTAGTTAAGCATTAATAAATACTGAAAAGGGTTAGGGTTATGGTTAGAGTTAGGGGTAGGGGTAACCCTAACCCTAAGGGCTCTTTTCATGCATGAACAATGCTTTATAAATGATAATTCAGTATTTATTAATGCTTAACTAATGATTAATTCAGTATTTGTCAATGCTTAACTAATGCTTAACTAATGCTCAACTAATGCCTAAAAGTATGTAGTTATTAGAAAGTGTTTCCCTTCACACTAATACTCAAGCTAGGAAGGCAGCACATAAGGAACTATTTTTGAGGCGTAATAACTTTCGTCTCAACAGCTCCCCTCTCTCTCTCTCTCTCTCTCTCTCTCCGTTTCTCTCTCCGTTTCTCTCTCTCTCTCTCTCTCTCTCTCTCTCTCTCTCTGCTGTCTTTCTCTCTCTCTTCTGTAAGGGATTTTTGACCAAATAAATGCAAATGTTCACTTTAGAAGGGTGAAATACCTACACCTAGTAACTTGCATGTATCTTATAGTGTTTCTATACCCATTTTCAACATGAATGGCAGTGAATGGGGTTCAAATGTGGAGTCTGAGATCTACTAAAGTGCACACGTGGTCAAATATTAACAACAACATTAATAGCAGATAGGGGCGATCTCTGCTTATGCTCGGAAGTCAAAAATAGACTGCTCTGGTCCTTAAACTGAGACTTTAATGTAAAGGCAACACACTGAAGGCACAAACTGGGGCTATTTCAAATCAAACATTTCCCAGCAAGCAGAGAAACAAGGCATTTATCAATTTATCATTCGTCAGAGTTTAATAGAGCAAGAGATGAGCCATCGGTGAGTGGCGCTTAAAACTGGAAGGAGGCCATGAGACACAGCAAGACAAAAAAAATCACATTTCAGAGGAGGTTTGGCATGGCCAGCTGGTCTATCTCTGCATCTCCGGATTGAGTCAGGCCTCGCTATCAGCAGAACACATGACAACCGGTCCCTGTCTGCCTTCTAGCGTATGTAGGCCTACTGCACAGAAGAGCCTTGAGTATCTGCCTTACAGGGCCTCTGGGAGGTTACCTAATGTTATTGCAGCTATTTGTAGCATTTATAAGCTTCCATGCTGCCCTAGAATGGGAACCTGGTGTCCTGTAAATATATCAAAGCAGCTGTTTATGAGCCGCGAAAGAACAATGTGTTGACCCTTGAGTGACTCTTTAACCTCTTTCACAGCATTTTTATGCAGCGATGATGCACTGCATGTTCGGATTATGTGCCATTTTAATGTAGCGGCGTGTTCAGGAGCTTCTTTATTCCCTCTTTTGCTGAGTCCTTCTTTAGTGCCTGTAAAAGCTTTAAATGACAGATGGGTCAGACAGGGGCTGATGGGAAGGAAACACCTTGGTTAAACAGAATAAGTTAGAGCCTCTGGGCCAATCAGGGCACTTTTTGGTCCCCTGCCATCTCAAGCGGTCGGGGTGTGGTCTCCTCTTCCCGAAAAAGTCCTGTCACACACTCTTGGCGGTCACTGCTGCCAAGGTCATCTATCTTGTTCCAGCTCATGCTTTGGTTTCCTGTCCGTGTCACTTAGTCACTTTTTCTTTATTTATTCATTCCCACTTCCACACTTTCATTCATTCACTTTCTCTGCATCTATCTCCTGTTTTGATTCACCCTCATGTCACCCTCATCCAGTCATTACTGTTGTCCATTCTTCTCCGTATCTGTATCAAATCTCCATCTCTTTCAGCCGGGGCCCTCGATTATCGACTCTGTCTCTCTTTCTGTCCGTCTCGAGATGGTTTTGAGGTTTTGCTGTGAAATGTGTGGGTGGGAAAAAAAGTCTTTTCTTTGCAGAAAAATGGTAACCTATCATTTTTCAGTCTTGGTTCTCAGCCTGTCAGGATGGATTTGCTCCCAGCAGTGTCACAGAGTGTCTCTAGAAATGATTTTTATAGAGTTTCGAGGTCTCGATGGGGCCACGCTGCGGGCACAACCTCGTGGCCTGACCCTCTCACTGCCTCTATCCCCATTACAGTTTCCTCCTCAGCTCCTCTCCCAATTTATCTAACGCCTCTCACCTTGCCACTTTGGAAGAGACAGTAATGGACATTCTGTTCACGCTTGTCATCTCTCTCAGCCTCCCTTACTGTAAAACCGAACCCCAACCTGGTCTGCAAACTAGCTCACTGAGTCAAAAGTCAAGAAGGGAATCGCTTTTCATTTTGAGTAAAGGACATAGAAACAGCTACTCCTGCCCTTTCAAAGTAATTATAAAAAGCTTGCTCATTCTCCAAAAAAAACCTCAAGAAAAGAACACATGCACAAAAACCAAAGTTACCACTTAGACATGTTACATCACTGAGGGCTTTAAATGACATATGAGAATGTTTACAGAATTAAAACAAGATTAAAATTGAGATAGTTTGCAACAAACAAGCATAATGCACATAAAACCCTCAGTTAGAAACTTTGATTCGATCAAAACCCTAACTTTGAAAACTATATCACTAAAGTTCAGACTTGCTTTCTCCATTTTAGAAATCTGGTAAAAATCAAACCTACGCAAACCTATCTCAAAATGCTGATTCATTCACTAGTCCTCACCCACCTTAATTACTGTAATGTCCTCTTCTCCCGTCTTAATTGAGCATCACTCTCCCTCCAAGTCTTCCAAAATGCACCAGCTAGATTACTCACCAATACCAGCTGTAGAAGTTACCTTACCCCAATCCTTGCATCCCTTCTTTGGCTTCCCATAAAATAGAGAATCGATTTCAAAATACTGCTCTTTATCTGTAAGGCACTACATAATTCCACACCACCATACATCTCAGATCTCCTACATCCCTATTCATCCTCCAGACCCCTCAGATCAACCAAACAAGGTCTTCTGTTCCTAACACTCTCTGCGAAAGCAAAGGAGATTGTACTTTTGCTGTCAGAGCTCCTTCCCTCAGGAATAGTTTACCCTCCTCAATAAGACATGCAGAGTCTGTTAACACTAGCCTTACTGCCTCTAAATGATGTATTCTAATTAATAATTTCTTGCTTCTTTTGTATACATTACATGTTTTGCATATATTTGCACACACTGTTAGTCTGCATGTGGTTGATGTTGCTTTTATTATTTTCTGTGAAGCACTTAAAAGCCCTGGTTTTAAAAGGTGCTATATAAATAAAATGTTACTCTACATTCCATATATCCAATGTAAATAAAAAAACTGTTTCTCAATTTGGGTTTCCAATAGTTCAGCTCAAGCTTTTAGCTAAAACCTGCTAAAAAAAAAAAAAGGTACAATGAGAAAAGAAATGTGTAAAACTTCCATTTGGAGGCTCATAGTCACCAGGAAAAGAAAAATGCATGGCCAGTTAGGCAAGATAAAAATAAAAATACCAATGGTAAGCCTAAATCTTCACTAAGGCTGCAGAGATACTGAATTACTATTATTATAGATTCTGCTCAGTGCTTCATGTCGCTGTGCTCCATCAGGTCCACACTTTCTTCTGAATACTTCTGGCTCATCTCACATTTGCTCCAAATGAAAGTCAGAGATTTTTAAAAAAAGTATTTGAGCTTGTTTGTGGTGGGACAGCATGTCACATCTCTGTCCAAGCGTCAGGTCGTACTTACTTACACTTTCTCTTATGTAAATGCTGAGGGGTTAAAATCTGGAATAAAGCTTATGTAATGTATGTTTGAAATATAAGGGATTAAAAGAAAACAGGCACAAATGTGCTTACGCTGTTCATATAGTCATGTGCTGTATGTGGCCTGAAAAATGACTGGCCCTAATCTGATTTGAACATTTTTTCCTGATCGCCTGCAGAAAAAGGAACCAACAGACGGATGTCTTGAAAGTTAGATTTGGGGAGAATGATGACAAAGAAAAGTGATTAACTCGTTCACATGTGGCTACGAGTCGGAACATAACTGCCTACCAAGGGAAGCCTTTGGTGTAATTGCCAGAGTAGAAGATTTTCTGGTAAATAACAGGTTGCCTTTCATCCAGTCTGCTCTTGCAACAGCTTGCAGACATTCATGGGGGGTGACGTTGCAAGGCATAATGGGGCTGCAGCCAAACGGCACAACAGGCTTTGCACACAGACAACCATGGACTCTTTTGCATTCTGAAGTTATGGGAGCTTTTCAAACCCTATAATGATGCCTTTTGGCCAGCCTATGCTTTGTTTATGCGCAGCGGGGGATCACTGAAAATGAGCATAGCAGTATTTTGGGCTCAAACAAAAGAACCGGCCAACACCAGATTACTGTAGAGCTGCATACTTAGCTTACATTTTCTGACTGGAACAAACCCCTGTGAAGGAAGTAAATAAAATGCTGTCTAACGTATATGTCATGTTTGCTACAAATGGGACAAAGGAGATTTGTCTCCTGCACAGAGAGGCATTGAGAAGCCGATATAATGCCCTCGGGTCATGTGGGTTATGCTTGGAGAAGGAATGTATCATATATGCAAGCATTCTTGCACATACTCGCATACCTTCTGGCCCTGTTCGAACCTCCCAACCACAAAGACAGACACATTTGCAGGCAGAAAAACTGACGAAAAATAGATTCCAATTTAATTAAGTCCCAGTAGCATCTGCAGGGCACATTCTGAAATTGGACAAAAAGGAATGTACACTTCTTTACAGATAAAATCTACTCCATCTATACTGACAGGCAGCAATCACACACACAAGCTCCACACTGTGTACAAGTTCGGAAATGACGCAGACTAAACGCAGTCTTTAGTCTGATTGTTTCAGAGCAACCTCTGGGGCTCATTTGTCTGCCTTTCAGTGATCGACAACTGGTTACAGATGAGAATTTAGCATACCAGTGATTCCCAAGGGTGTGTAAGTTTGCAACCGAACACAGCACCATGTGTGTTCCTCTTTCATCTGCTTTAATGATGTGCCAATCAGTAAGACCACCTGCTACAAAGACAAAATAATCTGGAGTACCACTCAGTAACTTTATGAAAGGATCTTCAAATGGTGGGAACGTAAACTTCTCTGCTGTAATTTATAAGCAACCTACAAAATCCTCCTTCAGGACATTAATGTCTTGTTTTGTGAAGTATATTAGATCAATATCTAGTCTGAGAGACCTGACACTATAAAAAACACACAATGCTGGTTCATTATGATTAATGTTACAATCATGTCTGATAGAAACAAAAATGAGGATTCAGAGTTCAGTCTCATCCAACACATTTCACATCCCAAACAAGAAGACACGCAATTTTTGACTCCAACATTACAGGTGCATACACTTGCTGGTGTATGAAAGTGGTCCGTGCATCCCTTACAGTTTTTTTTAAAAAGTCTCTAGCTACATATTCTTTATAATGCTCTACATCTTTAAACCCTTTTTCCTCAAGTCCTCTTTGGCTTCTTTTATCTGCTCCTGGAGCTCTTTCGCTGCCTCCTCGCAGTCATTGAAGGTGGCCACTCTGTATCCCACCGTAGCCAGGGAGTAGCAGCCGAACGACACCAGCAGGTACAGGGGCATCGGCCAGGCGACCTCCCTGTACGTCTGCGGGAGGCTCAGGTCCAACAGGTCGAAGGTGACCAAAGCCCAGACGACTCCCACCACCGACACACCGAACAGCCACTCCAGAAGTTTAGTCATGATGAGAGCTATCGCGGGGATTCAGGTGAGCAGCCGGAAAACAACCTGTGAGAGAACGAACGGTTAAAATCCTGTTCATTCAATTAGCTTAGCTTTAGCATAGCAACGTAGCACCGCGTTAGCTGTCAAACTACAGCACACGAGGAAGACAAATCACCGGAAAGCGACCAGAGTTAAACAGCCGAACAAAAAGAAAGGAATTCAACAAAACCCTTTGTCCGTTTAAGCAGCATTTACTCTCAGTTTAATAACCAGTTTGAGAATTAACCTGGCGTGTTTACCTCCTCTCAAACGCCACCTCAGCCCTGCGCAGTTGTATGACGTAGCAGAGCGAGATGCCTTATGGGAAATGTAGTCACTGTTGTGTCATTGTGAAAATTTGGCAAATTAGATCAATTATTTGATAATTTGTTTGTTTGTTTGTTTTTCATATAATTTCATACTATTTTAATGTCAAACTACTTAAATTTTAACATCCAGGCTAATTTAAATCAGAGAAACATTTTTTTCTCTTGTTTACATTATTTTATTTTCTAAATCCTAAACTATTATTTACATATTTATACATTTTCTTTTTGACAGTATATTTGTTGACACGGTTCTCTGCATGCAGAGTATATTTTGAATACTGCAGTCTATTCTATAGCCTATGTGTCCTGTTTTGTGTAATTTTTGTCCACTGATTGAATAAGAATGGTCAGAAAGACTTATTGCTGCATTTCCTCCATTGTTTTCTGTGTGTCTCAATAAATCTCAATGTTGAATCTGTGTTTTTCATTAAAAGGCTGGCCTAGTCTGATATGTTAACAACACCAATACCCTGTCAGCTGAGAGAGAGAAAACAATTTGTTTCAATTGAATCTTTAATGATGCCCCGAGTCAGGCTTACACACATTAGACCTCTAACTGTTTCTCTCTGTCATCCTCTTAGTTTAGAAAAGCGGTTCTGAAAATTAGATTACCATTATCACAAGCTGAAAGTTATCCATAAATACAAATGTTATTCCAGAGCGAGGAATCCGACAACAATTTCATTAGGGGCCGCCGGGGAGGAGGCAGCTGCTTGATCTCGCTGCCTCTTGAGGTGCTATGGTACTCCTTCATTCATCCTGGGCATTGAACTGTCCAGGTGCAGAGGGCACAGACCTCTCCAGGGTGAAATCAGAAGGAGTGGGAGATGTAAACATCAGTCAATTAGCCGGAGAGAGGGTCACACCAAAGACCAGCTGACAAATAAACATCATTCTTTGGGGAAACATTGAGAGTTATTCTTAGGATGGTGGTGTTTATGCTTGTTTACACCAGTGTTAATTGTGTAAGTGACGATATGCGTGCCTGCCAGAGGGATAAAGCCTGTTTCTTCTGTTTATGGAGACTGCACGACTAGAAGATAGTCAGGGTTTATGTCTGTTTGCTGAAAGTAAAATCAACAGTTATCTGTCCAAGTCTGCATTGTAATTAAGGATGCTTTATCTTGTGCATTCCTCTGAGGCTTTACAGCCTCAACCTCAGTGTCTGTCAGTGTTATTACATTTGATTTTCTGAACAAGAAACTACTGCAAAAGGGACCGCCATTAATGGTTACTTTCATCACTGATGAATATGCTGACTGTGAGTTATTATGCTTTTAATAATTTAATAATTGAGTACGTAAAAACTGAAAAAAGCCATTTCCTTGCATCAAAACCTAAAGTTGCTCAATTTACATTCACATAAAAACAAAGCAAAGCAGCAGATCTGAACATTTAACATTTTAAACCAGTAAATGTTTGATCTACTTTTGCTTGATAAATTAACTGAATAAATAATTTTCTGTCCCATAATTACCAAATGTCTATTTGCAAATTTGTCTCTGTGAGAAGTAAAGGTAGATTAAAAGGTGGACATTCAAGTGAATAAATAAAAAATCTTCATCCGATCAAATCAGTGCTAATTCTGAGTTTGTTCTTGTGATCATGCAAATTAAAACAGCCTGAACCTACTTGCTGTACACTTAATTAGATGCGATATAATACATGTTAGACTGTGAAGGTCAGGTTGCTCCTGATCAAACTGAATCCAGGTGGGATTACCCGTGACATTCTGCATCATTACATACATCATAGTATGTGCTGGGTCCTGACCGTGTTGCGCCAGTATGAGCAGCAGTGTGAGCGCGTGTGACGCTCAGTGGGAACGGTGGAGCTGGCTTTTCTCAGTGTATCTCCCTGCCAGCTCCTGTTCCGTTCCAGTACTCAGGAAACCTGCGCTCCTGCCGAGAGGGCCTGGCAGACACAACACAACAGCCTGCGAGTGGGAGGGGCACTGAAACAAGAGAGACTCATAGAGGGAGAGTGGGGGGGGCACGCAGAGTGAGATAAAACAGGAGAAAGGGATGTAGCTCACCAAAGTGAGAGATTGAGTGCACCAGTGGCAGCGGTTACTTTCGGTTAAGAAGCAGAAAAGAGGGAGTGCTGGGGGGTCGGGGGGTGGGGTGGGGTCTTATAGCTGACAGGGAAGGAGAGAGAAAGCGGAGAGGGCCAGGAATGTAAAGAAAGGGTGACCGAGAATGTGAACGAAAGAAGAGAGGGCAACAGAGAAAAGGGGGAGACGGGGGAGCAGACAGGGGAGAGAGCTTTAGACAGGAGGGGGTGAAATCAGGGGATTTGCAGGTGCAGCTTGAACAACCAGTGACCTTAATGGTGCATTAAATCCAGCTGTTGCTTATCCAGACTTTTCTTCAATCCCCCTAACACCTTCAAGCAAGCAATAGACTGCATGCAGCACTTTGGTTCCCACAACGAGGAGCGAGTATAGCAGCGTAGGCAGGATAAATGAGGAAAAAAGTATGAAGACAGAGTGTGTGTGAGAGGGATTGGCAGGGACTGAGCGATGGCAGAGGAGATGCTTGATAAGTGCAGAAATAGGAGTGACTGTGTGACTCCGTCCAGAGAGCAAAGATAAGAGGCATAGATAAAACAGGAAAAGTGGTAATGGAGAGTTGTGTTGACTCTATCTCTCCAGCTTTGTCAATATTAGGAGAATGAAAGGTCCAGATAAGAATGTGTGCTGCTAAAGAGCTATATGGGGATCGAGATTTGGCTAGATAATAATTGTGTAATCAAGTGTGTGAAGCAAGAGCTGGAGAAGCAAAGAGAAACCAGACTGAAGGAGAGTGAGAGAGCGCATGTTCTATCAAAATGCTGTTTCAGATAACAATGGAGCTTGGACTCAAAAACAGGAACCCTCTGTTTCCTGACCTGGAGACCATAGCTGTGTCTTGTGTTGTTGTCATTAGATGTGTGTGTAAATGTGTTTGGGAAGAGGAAAGAGTGACTAAAAGTGCGTCACAGTGTCCAGGTTTCTGGGATTTTGCTGTTAAAAGACTGGGAACTGATTCTTGCCTGCAAACTTGAGCAAGGCAGAATAAGGAGAAATCTTTCAGGCTGCTTTGATAATACCTTTGGTTGAGCCTGGCAGATAAGTGCCTGACCAATCAGCAAACTACCATTTGAGTTTAAAGTGATGAGGCAAACTCTCAAAATTCAGATGATTAAACTTCATGCTGTTGGTGGAAAAAAAGCTTTATTTTGCCACAGTTTGGCCCAATTCCTTCAGACCTAATCAGAAAGCGATTCTGGTCAATTTGAAAGAAATCACACAATGTAGCCACAAAAATTCCAACTGTCCAGACTAAAGTCATTATAAGCTAAAAGAAGAAGAAAAAGAAGTTTTGAAGAGTTTCTTGAGTCATTCTTGGGCTAAAAAATGAGAAACATCATGTTAATAGCCTTTATTTTAGACAGGCATAATGGTCAAAACACAGGGAGTGGTTGCATCCTGATGCAGTCTTCACAGGGGCAGAATTCAAAAAATAAACTGCTTAAGGCCGGTACTCATTGCAGGCAATACTAGCTCAGAAGTAAACATTTTGTTATCACACAAATAAATGGTCAACAAACATAAAGAAAACAACTATCATAGTGATGCTAGGGATCAATATCATGAAAAAAGGCAAGTCATGTTGGGTTAATCGTCTCTATGGATGCTGATCATAAAAATATTGCAGCACTAAAACATTTTCCCCTCAAAGAATGTCATTATACATAATTAAGAATGTATTACCCAATACTAGCATTTGCATGATGAGACAGATGAGATCCATTTTGCACAGACAAATGTGCAAAATGTGTAGCTTTGCTTGGTCTGCTGCATTTAGCACATTAAAATGTGAGACTTGAATGTGTTTGTCTTAAGAGAAATATGTCAAGTCTCAAGTGTTAATTTTTGTGACTTCATTTTGATATTCGCATGTTAAGCTAAGCAAGTTGTACATTTTCTCAGTGAGTGGTTACTTTTCTATTATTTTCTTGAATAATAGTACTGTGGCAGGGTATCTAAAACCTTCTAAATTTCACCCAAAGCAATCCAGTAAAGTGTTAGTTGACACTTCTCAAAGCTCAAAAAATTCCTGCGTTTGATCCTTTTTGTGCCAACATCTAGAAAAATATGACTATTTGTAAGGTTTTGCTTACAGCCAATCACAGCAAACATTCTGTGTTTTAACACAATGTTTGACTGACCCACTACAGCAGCCACAGCCCCTTACAGTGTGTGGTGCGGTGAAGGTGAGCACAGTGTATTTGAGGGAAATTACAGAGGCAGTTCAACTGGGCAAGATGTCACAGAAACATCCATAAGTATGGCTACACACCTGTGATGTCTGATAATAGTGTTTAAAATGCGGAACGATTATATCAGATAAAACTGGTAATACGAGTTACATGATAAAGGATATGATGTAATTCACATGACGGGTGTAGAATGACATAAGAACAAAGGCTTCAAATGAACTGCACTATTGTTTTCACTTTAAAGTCCCTCTGAGGAATTTTCTTTTTGTGTCGATCGTAGCGGCGCCTGTGGACAAAAGTGCTACTGCTTGCTGTCATAAAGATCTTGTCTAGCTCCAGCGTTTGTTTTGGAAGAGTAAAAGAAACACGCCGATTATGTGCACAATAACAGTTTGGCCATAAATACAAAATACTGAAATTATTTAAGGAAAAATATCCTCCTGCAGCAAATCGGATCATGCTAGTATACAACAAATCGTCTTTTTTGGTCTGTGTGTGGTAAAGTGTTTTTGGTGTTCACACACAGTAATCTCCAAACTCCTCCCCTATGAACTCATTTGCCGATGTAGGTAAGTTGTGACACACCAGTATTGAATTTAGACTGCTCCAAAACCATCTAAAAAATTCTCATACAGTAGTACTGGTATTGTCATTTGTTAAAATGATGCTCAGTCCTAGAGAGTACTTATTTATACTCTATACTTTATTTATATTACACCTGGACTTTGCAATTTCCTGTTGTGCTTGTACAGAATTGATTTAATGACGCAGTGTTTGTGAGATGACTTTGCAAGTTTAAGAAGCACCTCCTCAGACAGGTGAGGTGACCGTGAATCAAAGCAGAAGCATCAGGGCGGAGAGCCCCTGTGATACAGCTCATCAGGGGTCCCGAAGTCAAAGCAGGGCTGCTGAAAGTTTTGACGTTAATAAGCAGGCGGCTCATAAACATCGCTGAGTCAAGATCACTTACACACAGGGAGAGTCTGTATTAAATTGCCAAGATAATAGTTGTGAGACCCCTGCACCACTTAGGGCCCTTTTAATGAAGTCTTGGGCTTACTCAAGTGGGTGTGAGGTCGGAGTGTGGTCAAGTGTGACCAGTCTGAACCATGTGAGAATAGCACTTGTCTTGCCCCTTGTGCTCTGGGTAAAGAAACACACCTGTTTCAGCTGCTGCTGTGACGGCCACAGTGAAACAGCGAAGGAATGTGCCCCCCCCCAAAAAAAACTCCTCTTTCTCCCTCTCCATGCTCTCAATGCTGTCCTAATGAATCTCATCACATGGCCTGTGCTTGTCCCACTAGTGCTTTGTTTGTTGACCTTTATAAGACGTCATTACTTATTATCTTCATGGGTTGTGTAATTCTGCCCCCATAACACAGCCCCCTCAACATCCACGGCCCAACAATATGTGTGTGTGTGTCTGATCAAATGCTTCTTGTCAGTGTAAAAGCCATTAACAATGAACAACGGGCATAAGCTTGATGATGTCTCCCTCCTCCCTCTATCTATCCCCTCCTCTCACCCTGGAACACAATGTCCTTTAGCATTACCATTATTGACAGTGGAACTAATTGGCACATGGTTATGAAAGTTCCCCCTGGGCCATTTTAAATTGGACTGCACAATTTCCTTCAACATCTGATAGGCGAGTCCGCTCACGAGACCGGAGGAGGTATCGATTATAAACATATTAATGTGGGTCAGTGCTGTGTGCACAGCAAGGGGCGGATGATGTAGGGCTGCATGTCTAGACTGGAATGAACTGACCACATCTTGTGTTTGCATAATGGATGGTAATGAGAGGAAGAGGGGAATCCTGTAATGCACTTTTATCTGCTCACTGCAATCGTTTTCCCCCAGACAGATCCGTTGCACACAGTTCTTGCCGCCAAGTGGCTTGCGTGTAGGTTAATTAAATCTGATTTCTAGCTGTCTCCACCAGGAAGACAACATATCTGTTGCTGTTTGTGCATTGATTCGAGGGCAGACGTTGCAAACTTTATCGACTCTTTCACTGATCTAATGAAGGGGCTCTGGAAAACTAGGCCATGCATTATTCTGCCAAACACGGCAATCTGAACATGTAGTTACATACAAAAACTCATTAAATCCAGCAGTACCGCCTGCATTCGAGATATTGCCTTTGATCTCTCATTACATAGACAGTGTCCTTTCTTGCCCCACTGGATTCGGTTTGTAGTTCAGGGCTGAAGTCGTGCTGCTTTGCATGATCAGAAGAATCACGTGTGTTCATTCATCTGGGCCAACATCAATACACTGTCGATTGGCTCAACAGAGTAATTACAGTGTAGCTTGAATAAAAACAGCTACAGAGTTTAATTATTGTGCAGTATGTCACATATAATCAATAGTTGTCCCCTGAAAGGTGCAGCCACTGTTTTATTTAGCAATTACAGATCAGTTTTGGAATTGCTATCAAACAAATGCATTATGCATTCATCTCCGCCACTGTGACTGTCATCGACTTTATGTTGAAAATGCAAAAGGTCAAGGATTCAAGGATTATGGATTTGTGGTGGGCAGCGGGTAATACCCTGAAAGCTGATTGTGGCCGCCTAAAGGCGGGCGTGGCTGTCTGTCATTGCCCATAAATGAAGTTGATTAGGTGAGACCGCTGCTCTGTGGTCCCGTCTATCTCCTGCTCTGGACATTAGCCATATTGTCCCCCCTCACCTCCATCGCCGCCCCTCATGTTTCACCTAAAAGACTGCAACTGCTTGACCTCTCAGAAATCTGACCCTGACGCTCCTTTCTGCTCCCCCCAGGCACCTGCCAACCTTTCACCCCTTCACTGGGTGAGCATCTGGAGGGAGAGCAGGGACAGACGACGAGGTCGGGGTGGGCTGTTGAGAAGTTTTGACATGGTAACAGATAGGACTCTGGAGCTGTCAGACTTCAGAGGGACATTCAGACTGTTTTTCTCTTTCTCACAGATCAAATACCAACTCCCCCTCCACTGCCTTATATACTCTGTATGTCTGCCTGTATGTGTTGTTACATGTCTGTCTCCTTTTCTGTCTTTCCCCCTGTCTGTCTTTTATTTCCTCCTTTAACTGTATACACAGATCGTGCAGGCTATGATGTATGCACAGCTGGTCTTGACAGAGCCGTCCAGGAAACGTGTGGTTTACAGATCCCCTGTTGACATACTGATTTGACTTGCCTTTCACTTTACTGAGACCTGGAATTTTAACTGTGCAGGGGCTATTGGAGTCCGACTCAGCATGTTTGACCACGGTGGAAAACCACTCAAAATATGCTGCATCCTGACTGACTGACTGACTGAGTGGATATGTCATATAATACATAAAGCTCAATCAAAAAGCATGATTTCTAACCACACGTGCAACGGTCCCACACCTGCTCACACCATTTCTTACAAAGAATTTTGTGTCATTAGTCTCGCTAAAATGCTATTCCACACTGGTTTTATAGAAACAATAATAACCTCACTGTTAAGTTACAGGCAGACTTTAAAGACATATATCTGAAGTCACGCCAGCCTTAAAGTTACACCTCAGGGCCAAGAGCTATGTAATATAGTTAGGTCCACTTGACATGTGATCCAAAAGACAGGATTTTAATGGTTTTAACCAATGACCTGTTACTCCAGGTTCAGAATGACTCATAAATCAAAAATCGTTTTTTAAAGGACAGGATTTTATATTCTTGCTTTCTGTTTTGTTTAAAGTAAATCTTTGGCCACTAGGGGCAGCAGAAACAAGTTGTGAACACTGACATATTACCTTTTAAACATACAATATGTAAAATTTCATATATAACGTCTAAATACCACAATGTTTTTGTTTTATTTATTTATTTACTTACTTATTTTGGGTACCTGTGTGTTCACACTATCCCAAATGTGAAAAATCTGTAAGATAACTGTATTCAAGGTAGCGGCAAGTTTCGATTTGTCACCACTCACCATCTTCCATAGTAACAACAGTCATATAGTGATGAAGTCATTGATCAGGACTTAACATAACTTGAATGAAACTTAAACGCAGTTCCCATGATACCGCGCTAATTCACATCATCAACAAAATACATTGTTTGTTCTCATTCTTCTAATCAAAAAGACCTCTAATGTAAGAAATTATTTATTGTAAGATTAAGTTGATATGTCAAAAATGTTAGCAGACAGTTGCTTATTTAGGCTACATATCTAGCAGCACACAAATGCTCATACAAAACTGGTTCATTTTTGAGCTTTGAAGCTTTACAAGCTAGCTACTGTGACCAAAAAAATGACACAGCGAGTGTTAAGCTAAGTATTATTAAGTAAAGTTGCAGAGGAGTAGCAAAATAATTATCTAAAACTTTATGATAAATTTAAAAAAATTTCAAAGCTCAGTAAAGCTAAGAGGAGTCGCAATATGTTTTCCAAACAAAACACAAACAAGTTATTGATATTTACTACAAAGTTACTGCAACTGTGAAAAGAAGCTACAGCTAGTGGAGAGTTAGCCTAGCTTAAAGAGGGGGAACCTGCCCTTGACTAGGCCTAGTCTTTTTACAATTAAAAAAACCCTCATACTTTTTCCACTTTGACTTTGACTTTTGTATGGATTAAACAAATGTTTTTAAATCTGAGCTTTATATAGTTAGCATGTATTTTCTTGTTTACAATCTTTTTTACTAAGCTAAGCTACTCAGCTAAATGGTTAAGCTTTGACATAAAGTGGCTTCAATCTTCTTTTCTTACTCTTGGAACTCTTGAAAAGAAAGTGTATTTCTCAAACTGCTGATGCGCTCATGCAATGCATCATTTAATTTTTTAGTCCCCTGATAATTTCAATGTCCCATTGTGCACTGAATGCATTTTATTTAAGCGATTAAATGACACAGTCATATAGCGTAATATTCATTGCATCATTAAACAGAGAAAACAAAGTGCAGAACGCAAATCCAATAGAGCAGGACATGCCGCTGGAGTGTAAATGTTAAACTGAATTAGCCCTGTGTGTTCTCTCACAACTGCAGTGCACCAGGTTACAGTATGTGGCCATATGGGCTCTGTCTAGCATTACTGTCACCCCTCATTTAGCATAGTGAAGGAAGATGGCCCTGCTATGCCCCTCAAATCCTCTTAGCCAACATTTAGCTGATTGATTTTTTCCCTTCTTCTTCTATTCAGATTATCAATGTGATAGAAACAGGACGTTATATATTATTAAAGATATTCAGTCTCACGGGTGGATGGATGGACGAGGAAAAAGACACATAAATGTTTCAGCAGTGGCCGCGTCAGGAAGAATAATATCGAGGCAACATCATCGAATTTAAAGGCAAAGCAAACTGAGCAGGAGAAATGAATGATGTGGCTGTGATTCAATCTCTTCAGCAAATAACCTGTTACACATTGAGAGGGAGTGGATGATCAGTGAAATTAGAGTCCTCACTGCTTGTGATTGTAAAGTAGAGGTTTGTGCTTATGAAGATGAATAATTAATCGGCTCCAATCAAATGAAACTCCACAGCTTTCTCGCGTAGGTAGCAGACGTCAGATACAGAGCTTGCAGCGCAAACACAAAATATTCATGCCTTTTTTATTTCACCCCCTGCCCACTTAATTTCAACTGCAGGCCTCCGTCGCAGAAATCCATGGTAATGGTTTTGACTCTGCACAATCGTATTAAACAGGTTCCTCATAAACAACCTCACTTCAGGCTGTAGAAACCACAATGCAGGTTCAACACAACAAATCTTTTAAACATGTGCTTTTAGCTTGGTGTTGTTAAAGACAGTCGAGTTAGCAGGCTCCAGCAGACTCTGTCCTATGTGTTCTCCAGATGGCACCGCACACTCTCTCACAGATTGTATATACCTCATAGATCCTTGATAAGTTCAGATGATCCCCACCCACCCCCCATCCTCTCCCTCTGAACTATACTAAATGATGATCTTAGAGATTATGTATTGGTAATTCCTGCCAGGTCTTTAAAAGAATGCCCATGCTGTGTGCTTAATACTCAATGGAGGGATTATGCAGACCCCTACATGTGGTGTTGTGGCTGCATACCTCCAGTCAGACTAAACCCAATCTGTTACAGATTTGGACTAAAGAAGAGAGGTGCAGTAAGCACTTGGGGGGTGGGTGGAGGGCTGTGCAGTGCTGTATTCAAGCTTTACAGTACATTCCACTTCATCTATATCACTGAGGATCAGAGCTAAACCTCCCTTTGGAGGCAGTATTTTTATCTGTGTGTATTAGGACGTTAAAAAAGATTCTTGGCCTGTGTCAAGGTTGTGCGCTTTATTTTATTTTTTTTTTCTCAATTCTCTTTTTTTTCTCACTAGTTTTATTTTCCCTTTGTGGTCGAGGCAAAACCCAAATCCCCCTTCAGTTTCCCCTTGAATGTGGGTCCAATTAAACACACATGTGGATTTTCATATTGAAGCTCATAAAAGGTAAACTCCGGCGATTTACATTACATTTACATAAGGAATGCTAAGTACCTGCACATGTGAGGTGTTAATATCTCTATCAAAAGCAGATGGTCATCAGTATTCATTATTCTCTCTCAAAGGCTTTCATTGAGCAAGAATCTCATAGTCAGGCACAATTTCTGGAAAAAAATAAAATACCATCACAATATTATTTCTACCAGAAATGGCCAAAAATTTCAATATCTGAAGGACTTTGACATCTCCGCCGAGAGTGTTTTCTATTTTAAATTGAGATTAGCAAATAGGTGGCGACCTTTGCACTTAACAAAACTAAACTCATGTCATATTTAGTATTTTAGAGGCAATTCCAGACTGAAGGACAAGTATTTTATGTCGACTATTATGTGAAAAAAGTTTTGTTGCGTGTGTGTAGACAGTAAAGTTTGATTTAGTGGTTACAATACAACCCCTCATATGCCTAAACGCATACAGAAATGTAAAAGAGACCATTTGGCAACAACTGCAGCCCTGTTAAGGGTTGAAAACTTGGCATGAATTGTCTAGTTTCACTTTATGGTGCTTGTCAAGGTCGGCCAACATGTGTAAAGGTTTGTGTCCTGTTATATTGGTAGTGTATCATGGCTATCAGGGTCCAATCAAAGTGTGTGAATGTGTGTATGGTTACAGATAATTTGCTGTAAGCGAAGCCAGACACTTAACTGTTAATTGGGAACATAATAACAAAAAAGGCGGGCCATATATATGCTCTACAGATCCATAAAAGTCAGTCTGTAGTTTGAGGAGGGTTGGAAAAGGAGGCCAATTTCTCCATTTTCCAATTTTAAGCACTTTTCATATTGTATGTTTGCCAGGGTCATATAATGCACAGCTATTTGTATGGAAAACAGATTCAATCATCTCATCTTTAGAAAAAACAATATTCTGACCATTGTAATCACTGCAGCCTTGGTTGGAGATGTCAGTGCTATGTCATGCTGCCCCCTAGTGGTACACAGCTGCAAACCTTCATCATCTTGAAGTAAGTAATCATGAACGGATTTGGAAAAACTGGAAACAACAGAGGGAAACAGAAGGTGTTTTGTAATGGAAACAATTAGCATTTATTCAGTGTTTATTTCTTCAATAACTTTTTTCTTTTGTAAACATTCTGCCAGCAGGTGAAGTTTACATGAATTCAATCTGCTAATGTTTCATAAGAAGCTCGTTAACTTACAATCAAGCAAGGTTAAAAACAAATCAAAACTACCAGTTGCGAGAAAACAACTTTTTACCGTCAGCCAATGAATCGATGCTGTTATCAGTCAGACCACACATGTACCCATGCACATAAGACACACACACATGTGCGCGCACACACATACACATCCCACTCGTGTATTTGAAATACAAAACGGCAATGCACAAACAAACGCAGGAACTAGTGATTAGCTGTGCTGCAGAGGTATAATTAGAGCTTCTAATTACAGTATTGCCTCATTGTTCCCCTTTACCTCTAATTTACCACATTTACATCCCAGAAAAACAATAACTTTGGTTGGGATCATAATGGGTGAATGACTACAAAGTGTTCACCGACAGCCAAGAAGTGTGTATGTGGTAAAATTAGTTTTAGATGCAATAAAATAGATGAGGCCTTTTTCTTTTATTCACATAATGCTCATATCTCTAGAACAGAAGCTCAAGCTTTATACATTGAGGACATGGAATGAATGAAGAAAAGCTTCTACAGGAGGGACAACATTGTGGCGCTGCGTCTACATTAGCTTTACAAATGTATGCAATGGAGCCTGGCTACAAGTGCAAGCATCAAAGACACAATTACATATCAAGTGCTGGATGTACCAAACACCACTTAAGCAATAATTTCTGCAAAACTGCTTATAACAAAAATGTAAAAAACTTAATTACATTGCATATTTGTTGCTATAGAAACATTTCCTTATACAAAGAAAATTAAATACAAAACAAAAATCGCTGAGATGTCTAACTTTTCGCTCTAGCTGAGTAAATACTTCACAATAACCAATTACATTCCAAATTACCATGTGACCTCAGGTCAGCTGTCAGTTGTTATTTAATGTAGGGACGCGGGTTTGGATGGTGACCCTCCTGACGGGAGTCTGATCTGCGTTGCGAACTGCTACCAGCTCCTGCAGCTGCAGCGCCCCCCCACCAATGAAGCAGAAAGCCGGGCACACGGGGCCAGAGCAATCAACATGACCCTCCCACAGGGGTCGCAAAGAGTGGGCGTCATAGAAGGTGACGCGACCCTTCTCAAAGTCAAGGCACACACCGAGCCGGGGTGGCAGTGGGTAGGTGAGGCCAGAGGGGGAGGAGGGGCCATTGCTGATGGGGTCTCGGATGCCGTTTCCATGGATACTATGGTGATGGTAGCTGTGCTGGGGCAGGTAGATCTTACCCATCCCCATCGTGAGGAAGCAGAATGGTGGAGCAGAGTCCAAGGCATCCTCTGCTCCGCTGTCATGACCACTGTCTGGGTCATAGCTGGAGACAGAGAACAGTTAGATAAATGAGGATTAGTATCAATGAATCACTGCCTTATTTTGCTTTTGCTTATTTTAATATATTAATTTTTTGATGTATATTAAAAGTAATTAAAGTAGTTCTGAACAAATAAAAATCCTGCATTCAAAATCCAACTGTAGTACAAACGTATTATCAGCATAATATGTTTAAATCAAAAGTATATCAAAAGTAAAAGTACTCGTTCTGCAGGAAACTGGTGACTGTGATTTATGTATTTTTATATCTGATATTAGAGTTGCAATTCTGATTAGTAAATGCACATAGTTACTTTCCATCTCTGATTAAATACTAGGCCTACTATTTCTTTTAATTCTGTAAGATTATTTTCATGTCATAATGTAGCTGCTCACCGGGGACTGGCCATGTCTTGTGGAAGGTGAAACCACTCCTGCAGTTTAGATTCCAGACCAACTCCCACCTGTTCAAAGAAAAAAAAAGCAATTAATTTCTAATTTACTATTTCTCCAGTAGCAGATCTGATATAACCAGTTAATGTAGTTCTCAGTGCTGATTATGTCAAATTAAGTATTCTTTGTTTTATTTTACTCAATGTTATGAGCAAGTGTTTGTAACAAGAAACCTTTTGATGTATATGTGCTTATCTCAGACAACACACACACAGTCCTGATGAAGCAGATCAGCTGATTATGACTGATTGTTATCAACACTAAACATTTTAAAGGAGGGCTATTACGCTTTTCCATCTTTCTGACCTATAAATGTTTTTACAATGTCGTAAACCTGTGTTAAACGATGCCAAAGCATCACATAAGGAGGAGCTCAGCAGATTGTTTCGGTTGGCTCTGCATGCTGTGTTTTACAGTGTTTTTTAAGGTTTTTTCCAGTGACACTAATGCTTGCTGGACTTCCTTATATGGGCATACCAGCTCATGCACACAGTGCTGTACTTGCCCCCTCCCCCACTTTGCTCATACATGGCTACGCTCTGCTCTCTGCTTCATGGATTAATGTCAGGACTTTGTTCGAGATGGCTCCAATAAAATGTTTTGTTCTTTTTTTTTTTAGGTGAATGAAGGACAGTTAACTTTGTTAAACTTTTCTGAAGAGACAAGCACCCGACACAAATTGATAGCATTTTTGTATCTTGTTAATTTTTTCTGTGTGGATTTATTTACTTCCTCAACGTGAGCACATGAGCTGAATTAACAGCTAAACTGCCGCTAAAGGACTGCATGTCATTTGTTGTGTTGAAGAATAAGAAGCACAAGCTTGTAAATAACATT
>JAQLOL010000008.1:8241978-8262129 GCA_029783665.1 Naso thynnoides | reverse complement strand
TCATGTGTATTACTAATCAGAGGGAGGTTGTAAGGGATAGCAAATGAGTAATAGCAAATGTTGCTTCCCCTTCGCTGGGCTGCTGCAGTTAAACTCTTTTTCAGGACAGCTTTTAACTTTATTTAACCCAAAACATGGAATTCTTGTTCCTGAAGATCCTCTTATGGAGCTACGTCTTACTGAAGGAGGAGGTGGATTGTTGATATATCAATCCAGCTTTTGTTTACACTGAGAGAATCAGCTCCTTAGCTTTTGAACTTCCTGTTGCCCTTTCAAAACCTTGTGTAAGATCTAGGGCCTGACCAATATGGAATTTTTGGAGCCGATGACATTACTGATATTAGGGAGCAAGAAAATTCCAATATCTGAGATAGCTGCCGATATTATACATATATATTATTGGTTGAACGTGGTTATCAAATAGGCTATGGAGGCAGGATATCTTACATTTTAACAACCTTTACTTCAAACATCAGTGCACTGGCCAGTAAACACTTACTAGTTATTAAATATCAGTGTGCCCTCTGCTGGACAAACTATGTACTTACAACATTTTAAATCACCCTTCCGAGCATTTTTCTGGCCTTAAAAACTATTTTAGTATCGGCACATATTGGAGAGCGTATATACTGATACTGATACATCTGCGATAGGTTAATATAGGCTGATAATATCATCAAATTGATATATATTGGTCGGTCCCAAATAAGATGGAGAATGAATATTTGCTTTTGATGAAGTATCACAACCGTAACAAGAGTCTTTTCCATTTTCCTTGAAAATTCCCTGAGCTCTTGTTTCAAAATTGTCCATCTATGCTATTTTTTTTTCTGATTTCAAACATTGCTTTTCAGTCTTAAAACACTCCAGCAAACATGCCTTCAGAACTGGAAGCAGCCATGGAGTCACTCATCACAGTGTTCCACCGCTATGCCTCTAAGGAGGGCCGGAGCGGCACCCTCAGCCGGCGAGAGCTGCGGGAGCTGATGGAGAACGAGCTGTCTAACTTCTTAAGGGTGAGATAGGACCCACATGTAAAATGCAACATCAGTGTCCAGAGTTACTGTATGACTGATCACATAATGCTGTTTAATGCAAAATTTTCTTGTTCACACACTTCCTCCCGCTCCAGTCTCAGAAGGATCCTGCTGCTGTGGACAAAATCATGAAGGACCTGGACACCAACGGCGACGGCCAAGTGGACTTTGAGGAGTTTGTTTCACTGGTTGTTGGACTTTCCGTTGCCTGTGAGCAATGCTACCAGATGCACATGAAGAAGATGGGAAAGAAGTAAAAGACGACATCGAAGGAAACTAGAAGACACCAAAGATCATTCCTTTTTTTGTAAAGTTTGTTTTGTCTATTAAATATATTGAGGAATTTCAAACCTGTTTGTCTACTGGTTATTGTATGTGTACTGTACATGTCAAGTATGTGTTTTGCATTCAAGTAATCACACACTTTAATTCTTTTAAATATAAAAGCACCTCTGCCTCTATGAGATTTTCAACATTTTTTTTGTACCTTGTGCACATATTAAAATGGACAAAATCCCACAAATCACAGCTCTTTCCAAGCCATTGGTTTGAGCTACTTTCACACTCTGGCTGCAGCTTATCCCAGAGATCACAGTGTACTGACTCCCTTGGCAGCTGTATAGGAGACACTAGCTGCAATGCTGTAGATCCCACCTGAGTTTTATGCTTCCATGGGTGTAAAAGGGCAGAAGAACCTCCCTCTGTGTTTGATTAAATTCTGCTTATCACTGCTCTGAGGAATCTGCAGAATGTTCCAGGCATGGACACACCTCTCTGTGAAGCCCATCTTGCAACTTGTGAAGCTTTCATGAGCAGATAAATTGGATGAGATAAGGCTTTATGGCTTTATATGTTTGCTGCATTCCAGTCAGTTTGATTTCATTGCCCTGGGCAATGTGAGAATATGTGGAGGGTTGGAGTCACAGGGCAAAATAGATCAGCACGCCAATATTTTTTTAACAAAATTCTTTTCATTGTGTTTCATGCCTGCTGCACACTGGATAACACACAGAATGAGAAGGATAACCCCCCTCCACTTACTCCCAGAACAAAAAGACTCTTTTCTTTATGTTTTTGCTCTTAAATTTTGTCTCCCAGGCGTGACTTCTTCTCAGGTCATGTGCAAGCACTGACGAGCATCGCTAATCAAATGTTCTTGTCAGAAATAAGATTTCTGTAATTTAGAGTTTGGGGAAACATTGTGGTTATAGACGGCCAATCCTAGTGAAGTAAGCAGAGGAAGGCCTGCCTGGAAGGCTAAACTCAGGGCGAACAAATCTTAAGACCCTCTTGAGCCTTGTACACACCTCCTTTGGGCTGGGTTGCACAGTGTGGTGTACCAATGTTCATGGTTACAGGGCAAACACTCGAGTTGCTATGTTACAATGCTCTGTGTGTGTGTGCGTGGCTTCAGTTTGTAGTCATCCCTCAGTTTTCACAAGCACCGCACCCATGTGACCCACAGCTGAGCTCACGGCCGGGAATTCCAACTTTGCTGCCTGTTTTCTCAATCTCACTTTTGTTTAGTTTATGCATTTTTGGTGTGAGGGACCCATCACAACACACATATATACTTTCAGATTTCTATCATGTGATCTAAAACAATAGAATAATTATTTGTGAAGATGAATAACTTGCTTCAAGCAGGAAGCAACAGATGTGTGAGGTCAGTGAATGGGCCAAAATCTGAGTTTGAGTAAGTCTGGGAAAATGAACATTGTTACAACAGTATCAAGTTTTCCCAATGAATACACAATGAAGGTGTGCATTGGTGTGACTTCAGGAACCAGCAAACATTCCTTGGACTTGTGCACACGCACACACACAGACACACACACACACACACACACACACAGAGGTAGAACAGCCCCTCTCTGTGGACAATAGGTTAAACAATAACACCAATGTTCTGACTGTGCCAACTCCTCTGACATCCGGTTTGTAGCTGTTGCCGTGGAAACAAAATCAGACTATTGTCATGACTGATGATACAACTAGTAAAAATGATGAAATACTTCATATGTGTTTGTTTGTTTCTTTCTCGCTGTCGCTACGCATGTGAGCCTGAGCCAATGCTTTGCAGAGAGGATGTGTCCAGAATTTTTTATCTCACCATGTAGCCGTAAAACTAACAGAAAACAGCTCAAAGTCTGATGAACTTTGGCACCTTATGGGTTACCTGCCCATCTTGAAGGGTGGATAGGGTGGTCGTAGCTTCTCCAGAAAACAGGAAGAGAAAAACAGGCGTAAATAAAAGGAATTAATGATGACTAAATTCTGTTATTCTATAGATATTGTCTGGCTGCTTCAGTTTCATGGTCCTGAGTTTACATTTTGCAATTAAAATATATGCATAATTGGTAGTTTATAAGCTGCTTGTAGTCATTTCAGACTAAATTTCTCTTCCTTTTTATTGCTATTAGGGCAGATCATTCTTTGAATTAGAATTTTTAAACCTTTATGTTAGAAAAGAAAATTTATGAGTGTAATTGAACAGTTAAACTAGAAATATATCACTAGTCCTTGTGGTTTATTAGTTAAGGTGTCAATTACAAACAATGTCCCTAGTTAATGTGCAGTTATTGACCTCGGTTACTTGTCATTTTTCATCTTTTTCTCCCCTTACTTCCCCTTATCTCTCCACTGTGTCTCTCTAACAAAGGCATGACATGCAGCCAACAATATTTTTTCTTAGAATCAAAATAGTAATGAAACAATTAGCAACCTAGTATGTTAAACTGATGTGTGCTGTTAGTGGCAGCATGAGGCATTTGGGGTTACCTCGGGGTATGTGCAGCATGTGTATAGGGAAACATGCTGTGCTTCTGTGTGACCACTAGATGGCACAAGAGTATAACTGCAATCTTGAGCCTGGACGTGAGTTATTTAAACTGAAAAGTTATTAAAATCACTCCAGCTGCCCTCCACATACTTTCAAATGAATCACAGCTGGATCTGATACAGAATGTGGTTTCCACGGAAAGCCCCTCCCTTATTTGGTAGTTTTGTGTGAGTAAGATGGAGAAAGAAGCATGCAGGAAAAAAATCTGACCATTGTTTTCCACATGATGAAAAATACTCAGATCTCACATTGCATTTGCTTTATAAATTCAGTTGCAGAATACATGAATGTCAATTCATGTGACAGTGACTTGACTTCCAACCTATAATCTGCACTTGACTGAAGTTGTTAATTAGAGGCCGTGCCAATTATAACTCTGCAGAGTGGCAGAAGAGAGCTTTGATATAGTCAAAGTCACACAGCAGACCACACACATACAGACACAAACACACACAGAGCGTTGCCACAGTGCTGATTTCCATGTCTCTGATTTCGGGTCCCTGCAGTGTGAGTCATGAGCTTCAGGGACATGAGTCTGAGTCACAGCCCTCACCACAAAATTGCAAGGAAGAGACGACCCACTCAGGACGGAAACAATCAACGTTCAGTGAGCCTCCAGCATCAGAATCATGTGCAACTCAAAACAAGTAAATAAAAATGGGGGAAAAAGGCCATTACATAGAGTTAGGACAATATACAAATAAAGCGAGCTGCGATACATGCTTGGATAGAAAATAAAAATCCACATTTAAGCCATCATAACTGTTCTTTCCTTTGTATTCAGATTTTTCTATGTACATAACCTTTTTAAAGATATTGCACAAGAGGCTGGAAGTTGGTCTTACTCTCTGGAAAAGTCAGAGAGCTTAACAATCAGGAAGAAGAAGCTGGAATGAAGACTGAAAATATTTGTGCAAAATTTTGGGATGGCAATCAAATTCTTGAAAAATATAGTGTTTGTCTTACAACTTGAAAGCATTGAGGGATGTGTTTTTGCAGGGGTCCAGGCTAAAATCACTCAAATTGAAGGTTTTCTTTTAAAAGATGAACAAAAGTGAACTCTAAATGGAGCAGCTGTGTGCACAAAGAGTGATTCAGTTCACACAGTAACACCCTCACTTGCAAAACATCATCTTCAGTATTCAGTTAAAAAGAAAAATACCAAAAAAAGAAGTTTTTGATGGATTCCCAAAATACATTTATCAGTTTCCTTGACATTTAATATGTACTTTTAACAGAAAAAACAAGTGAACTATGATTTAACATCCAGAGGACACAGAGGACTGTTACATGGCTAAGTTTGCTTTAATTATACTGTAGCTGTAAGAAGCATGAAGTGGTACAAAACGGCCAGTTTTTGCTCTGAAAATGACTTTTTAAGATACAGCACAACGCTTCACTTCCTCTACATGCTGTCTCAAAGCAACAAAATGAAGACTAAACTGCAATTTTTAGGATAATATCAGAAATATGTCCGTGATAAATAATGCTAAATTTTAGCACTTTGAAAAATCATCCTGGATGCAAACATGCACTGTGCTATATATAGCAAACACAAAACTTCACAGTGGGTATGAAGAGTAAAATGATTCATAGCAGACTCCCTAACAACCAACATAAATGATCATCAGCTCTTTATTGATGATTTTCCAAGTAACAATACAGTGTTTCTTAAAGAATAACTTTAAAATGAAAAAATGTAACAAGGGGTGGAGAAGTAGGAGTGGTCCAAGATGAAAGAAGCATTTTGGAGGGAGGGATGAAGGGTGTGGTGGTGAATAAAACAGCCTCTGCATCCATTCCTCCATCACTACAGCTCCTCCAAGACCGACTCTTACCCGCTACTTTCCTACAAATCAACTTTGGTGAGTAGAAAATCTACTTGTTTGATTTCAGTTGTTGACTTTAAATCACTTCACCCAAACTTCTTTTAATACAAGATTCTTTTGCACACAGCAACTTTAATGTCATTTAAGTGACTATAACTTGGGTAAAACACAGGGAAGCTACCAGCTCTGTGTGCATTTTGAGTTCTGACTTCTCTTCACTGCTTGTGAAACTTGACATTGCCACAGACTTTGCTCTGGTTTGCCCTGATGCCAGTTGTTTTGCAAACTGTAACCTGAAACGTCCTCTTACAGATGCATTGCACATTTACAAATTGGCACCATGCTTTAAAATGTAAAGAGAAATAAGGTTTTGTTGTCATTATGCTCATAAACACAGGACAACGTAGTGAAACTTGTTCCATCCTGAGCAGGACTGACACAGAGTTTGTTACGTTTACTTAAAATCAAATTAAACATTGGCGCAGAGATACAGTATTTTTTTTTTTTTTTTTTTTTTTGGTGCTCTAATCTGTTTACAAACCCTCTGCTGCCACTTTCCTCAGCTGACCACACCCCAGAAAGAGAACAGGACCATGTGAGTCAGAATGCAACCAGAAGTGAACTGACACCCCCGGGGGGGGGGCTTTGAGCCAAGAGAACAGACTTCAAACATCACTTCTGGGATTTTAATCAAGTCTTGACCTGCTTCTTTACCTAGTTCAGCTGAGTTACCTGCTGAGATTAAGCTGTTGCCATAGCAATGTCCTGTGCCACCGGGCACAGACGCTGCATTAGAGACCGGTGACGGGGGAAAACGAGAGTAGCTGGGCCCTGGTGGAAACCCAGGGTTTATTTTTACCTACAACTCCACGGAAAATACTGGCAGAGACAAAAGCAATGATGTCAGCCACTGCTTGCTTCTTAATGAATGTCCCTAATGAACCTTTATTTTGCCATGTTATATGCACATATTTATGCTGCGTTTATGCTGTTCAAGCCCAGTTTTAGCAATCAGTGCCAGCACTGATTTCATAAACTCAGATTCCTCTCCCCTCCCTGTTTTTCTTGCCTGCAACTTTTCCCTCAAGTGGTGAATATGAAGGCTGTTCTTTGTTGCAACCCAAATCTGACCACAGTGCCACATGATCAGTCACAATGGGCGCCAGTGAAAGTTAACATACCTAGACTTTGCCTCTAGATGGAGCCACAACAGTGCATCATCCTTCAGTAACTTCTGAAGTTAGTCACCTGGAAATATACAACAAAAATATTTGGCCAGTTCTGACTGAACCCGTGAATGTTTATGCATAAAACTCTGATGACAGTGCAACCAAATGCTAGGACATGTAAACAATTGTATGTGCCAGTTTTTAACTCTTTTTTTTCCCCTTTCTGTCATCTTAAAACAGCCATCATCATGTCTAACCTCAATACAGCTATTTGCCTTCTCATCGAAAGCTTCAGTAAATATGCTGGGAAGGATGGGAACGCGCTCAGCCTGACTAAGTCAGAGCTGAAGGAACTGCTCCAGAATGAATTCGGAGAACTGCTGGGGGTAAGTGACCGCTGACCGCTCTCTGCCTCATTCCTGCACAACCAACAGGATGCACACTGGCTCACTGCACAGCCTGCAGTGCTTTTTGATCGTGCACATTCCCAGTGACGATTCCTCCCTGTTTTATGACCAGTGAGAGTGATGCTGAGAACTAAGCTACAACAAATGGCCTCAAGTTACCACCTGTGAAACAGATAAATGTATGATCACAAGTTCTCGTGTTTGTTTTTCTCCCCTGCAGAAAGCCGATGACAAGGCAGCAGTGGACCGCATCTTCCAAGACCTGGACACAAATAAGGACAACACCGTGGATTTTGTGGAGTTCGGAAGGATGATCTTCTCCCTCACTGTGATGTGCCACCAGCACTTTACCAGCAAAAAATAAAGATCCAAACGCCACCCTGTGGCAAGCATAGAGAACAGCCTTCCTGTTTCAGAGAAGCACGTTCCATGACAAATGTTCTGAAGAAGGAACAAATATTTCCTTTATTTACTTAATTACAATGATGTTTAAAATAAATAATTGTAACGCACAATGAAATAAAACTTCTTTTTCTTTGAGATACTTGACTTTTGCTCTTTGTGCTTTAGTTCATGTCAGTATTTTTGACGGGTTGGTTGCACAGACATTTCAGCACCAAAAAAATGAGTCATCTTATGATATTTGTCATGCTTGCTCAAGTGCCTTTAATCCTACAGTTGGATTCACTTCAGGAAAGGAGTGAGTTTTGCAAAGTTTACACAGTCTTCCTTCAAGTAAAGTTTACATTTAACATTGACTGTATCTGAATATTTTTGTTTGTTGGACTGTGGCCATATTGCAAAGTAAGGTTTTTACATGAAAAACACGAAATAAGTAATAAAACTAAATCAAATCTGCGGAGTGGGGCCCAGCAGTAAGTAAGGCTCAGTGGCTGGCAGTCCGGGGTTCAAAGCTGACGCGTCTGGCTGGGGCTTTTTTTCTATATGAAAGGCTGCATGATTTCCTGTTTGTTGCTTTGCGGCAGGTGCCCCAGTTTCCATGCAGGCACAGTCTAAAGAAATGCAGGTTAGATGAACAGTTAAGTCTGAATTGCCTCTAGATGTGGCTGTAAATGCAGTTGTCTTTATGTGTTAGCCCTGTGAGAGCATGTGACCTGACCTGGTTACCCTGCCTTTCACTGAATTACATGCCAGAGTAAGCTGCCTTAATGAGAGGATATAGGATGGATGGATGCGAGGTTAAATATTACTTATATACTTTGAATGCCACATGCAATAATGCAAGTATATTTTGAAAATGTGAGCTAATAACTACTTTAATTTGCAGTATAGGCCTACCATTATATGTCCATTACATCACATGTGGGTCTTTTACATGGCAGATTAGGCAGTTTTATTTTTCTATAACTGATTTTAATGAGTTTTTCTTACTATAGAATTTTGTCATCTAAGCTTCTTTAATCAACATTAAATATTTAGACTTTAGTCCACAATCCATATCTATGACTTAACACATGTAAGCTTTGACTTCACTATTCTTTTAACGTCAAGTATTTTGGCAATGATGAGCAATCACTTGACTCTGGCGCTGACAACCAGCAAGTTCTCATTCCAACTTACGTAATATAGCTGGTGACTTCACTTATTACTTCACACACTTCCTCCTCTCTGTTTTGGAAATTAGTTATCAGAACCTGGAAACAAAGGAAAGAAACACACGCACACACGATGAAAAAAAAATAGTGCTGAGTGAAAGTTTTTAAATTTTGCCACAAGAAAGAAAATCATTGAGGAAAGTGTGAGAGAGAAAACAAGATGAAGAGATGCAGGAGAAATAAAGAAAAAAAGGTGTTAAAAACTTCTTGGAGCATTTCCACCTGTACAGATATTTTAAATGATATAGATTAGTGTGTATTAGAAAGAAACAGCATTTTTAGTATTAAAATAGCCTAGTGAACGTTAATGTGTGTTTCAAAGGATAGATAGATAGATGGACAGATAGATAAAGTCCCCACATGAAGAACAGAGCAGACTTTCGGTGACGCCTCCGGGAGGTCACGTTGAGTTGCCGTGTCTCGTGACGCCAGCGAGGGGCGGGTTATCAACAACAGAGTCGGTCTGTGGAGCTAACGTTACTGAGGGACAGAGCTCGAGTGTTGTTTTGAATTTGCTAGAAGACACCGACTGGAAGGGGGGCTCGGGCCTGTGGATAAGATGGCGGATGTAGGAGGCGATGAAACTCGGTCGACTCTCCCTTCGGCATCCCGTAACGGTCCGGTTGTCGGCTCGTCCGCCAGCACCGCGGGCCAGAACGCGCCTATGGTAACGTCGGGTCCGCGGATGGTGAGGATAGTCAAGTCGGAGTCCGGCTACGGTTTCAATGTTCGCGGTCAAGTTAGCGAAGGTGGACAGCTGCGGAGCATCAACGGGGAACTGTACGCTCCTCTTCAGCATGTCAGTGCTGTTTTGCCCGGGGGTGCAGCGGACCGAGCCGGGATAGCAAAGGGTGACAGGATCCTGGAGGTGTAAGTTAGCTTCTATCTATTCAAATGAGCCGAGTAGTTAGCAAGAAAAGGCTAGCTAACCAGCATAGCCTGTGTTGATGTAATTCCAGGCATGTGTTAACATTAACGTTAGCTTTTTCTAAGGTGTAAGTTAACGCGACGTCACCTGTCTGTTGTGACAACAAAAGTGGCCGTTTATTTACCTAACTCGGTTTTTGTCCCGTTTATGATCACTTCCACCTGTATAAACATTTGGTGGTGCGGCTACATCAAGCTAACGCTAAGTCAGTTAGCTGTAACTGGAAAGCTAACCATCTTACATAAGTTGGACAACAAGCTGTGCATGTTGATTAGCTTCAGCTAGCAAGCGAGCCAGGTAGCATTTTTGTTTAGCTAGCTCTTTGCGCAGTGTCTGCTCCAGCGTGGCAGTTAGGACGAAATTCAATCGACAGCCTTGTTGACATTGCATTGTCAAAGGCATAATTGTGTAGATGCCCCTTTTGGCACTGCCGGAAGACAGAGGATGGCACTGTTGTCACTCAAATTCAACATCATACGGTGTACGTGTGTGCCCTTCTTCTTCATAGAGAGGCGGTTTTACAAAATGACCTTAACAACTGTTTACATGGGACAGTATAATGTGCTCTCTATTGTTTCTGCCTTGTATGAATAGTAATGTAACGTTAACCTTACTGGTGTTACTTGTTTTTGTCAAGTTCTCTCTGTCATGCCAGTAAAACTCAGGGTCTTCTTGGAGGATTAAAAATAACTTAAAAGTCTCTTCTAGCCTGTAAATTTTGCAGATGCATGACCGTTTATTTTTATGAGAACGGAAGTCCTCACTTCCTGCAGAGTTCATACTTGCAGAAAGGTAGATTTCTAGTGATGTCACGGAAAAAAAAAAAAAAAAACTACATAAGCATTGGCATGGACCAGTACATGATAAACACTGGGGAAAAACAGATGGAGCAAAATGTTTACAGTAAATAAATGTGAACAATTATTATTTAAATCCATTCCTTAGACATCCGTGTGTGTGTGTGTAGCTTATCAGAAGCCTTCTTCTCAAAAAGTGAGAAGTTGAAACATATTTGTGTACGACTGTGAACTTGACTAGAGGCTCAAGTCGGGATAAGGGAGAAGAGAAACAGAAAACAAGGAACACTGATGTCCTTCTTCTTGCTGAGGCATCAAAAAGATTTTACCCAACCTGGGTTTTCACCAGTTTGAGTTAAACTTCTCTCTGGTCATATGACTGGATCAGTGCGTATCATGTGACTTATTAACTGGCATCACCATTTCGCAAAAACGCTAAGCAATCATTCCTTAAGTGTGTCATACGTCAGCATTTTTACTTAAAAGACTTATGAACAAGGAAAGGCTGTTTCTCTCGTGACAACCAGCTAACATGTTGTTTCTTTACTGAGCATACATGCTGCTGCCCGAGTAGAGTTTGGGTAGAAAAACAAATATTTCATAGTCACAGGAAAAACTTAATGAAATAAATCTTGCTCTGCTTTTTATTTGTACAGGAGACAGTATTGCTCTGAGCTTGGCAGAACATTGGTCAATTTATTGCCTTTTATCTACAACTGTTGGTCAAGTAATTGTCTTTTATTCAGCGCCCAATATCTCACCACTTGAGCCAGATTGTGTGGAGAAATTCTCTCTTATCTCTTGTTTCTAAGAATATTACGCTTTCGGTTTTATTATTGATGATGAGATGTTGCTCAAGCCTCTGGTTGGTTGTTAAATGACTTTGCAAGTGAACTTAGCAGTTAACCAAAACATATTCCCTAAATTAATTGATAATGAAAATAGCTGATAACAAAATAATTGCAGCCCCACCAAACTGGTAATATTGCTTATAGTCTGTCATCTAATTTACATTCTGCTAACTCCCTTTGTTACCAAACAGCAACTTAGACACCTTTCCGGCAGCATTTCTTTATTCCACTTTTCTCTAATAAGTGGACGGTGGGATGAGAATATTTTTGAATAAGACAGGTGGCGTGGGTGGTTGGCGTCCTTGATTAAAACACTGGAGACCCCGGTTTGCATCCTAGGTTCCCCTGAGTCCCCAAGCCAGTGTCTAGACATAAAAAGACCAAAACTTCTTGCTTTATGTCTGTCTTTTTGGTCAACTCCTGTCCCCAGTTTTGTTAGCCAGTTGAAAAACTCAGAGGAACAACGTCTTGTCAGTCATCTCTGCCCATCTCTGAGTGGTAACTTTATTTTCTACTACTCTCTTATCATTTGTTTGACTAGTATCTCATTCATCAACAATAATGGACACATGGAATATAGTGGACAGACCTATGTTGGCACTTTTGCTTGTTCCCTCCTCTCCTGTGTCTGTCCTGCTGTGTCTCACAGCTAGATTAGCAGAAACACCTGATGCTGCTGCCATCTGGCCTCAGCAGAGCCAAAAAGGGAGGTGTCTCGCCACACCAAAGGAAAGGGAGACATTAGAGATGACCTGGTTACTGTGCACTCCTGACAATGTGTTCATCAGTCAATGCCAGTAACACTCACCATCATTGGAAAAATGAACATTTGCAGTATTGGTGAAATATCTCCTATTATTATTAGTGGGATCAGTTATCAGATGGGACATGAGCAGTCCACATTAAAAAAAAAAACATTTTCCTTATCAAAGTCGTTTTATAATATAGTGTTTATGCTATTGGCTGCGTTTATTCTGTCACAGTGAGTTGATGTCTCGGTCTTTCTTACCACAGCTATTGACTTCATGTTACTTTACACGAGTATGTGATTTGTCACTGGATTTTAAAGATGGGGAAGCATCACTGTCAGATTGGTATAATGTCAGTAGAAACCTTGAGTCGAGGAATTGGAATCAGAATGGAGAGAGGAATTGTTGGATTTATCCATCTCCAGTTATTATTACCATCCACGACAGGGTATTAATACTCAATACTTGAAATTAACCACTGGAATAACCTCTTATACATGCCTGTGATCCTTTTGTACCCAAATCTAGCACACACACAACAAAACATTACATAGTTTCGCTTACAGCCAATCACTGCAAACATTCTTAAATTTACTGCAATCTGTGATTGGCCCACAAACGCAGTGACAAGTCATGCAGTTAGCAAAACATTCATTCACACACTGGTATTTGTGTCAAAACTGTTATATATATATATATATATATATATATATATACATTGTGTAACTTGATTCAGTCTGAAAATACTGAGGTGTGATTTTTGGTCTGTGCTGCTCAGCCCTAAGCAGCCCGTCTTTGCTGACTTTCCTTCTGCCTCTCCCTCCACCTCTCTTTGCCTACAGTAACGGGGTGAGTGTGGAAGGTGCCACGCATAAGCAGGTGGTGGACCTGATCCGTGCAGGAGAGAAGGAGCTGGTTCTGGCCGTGCTGTCTGTTCCATCCCAGGAGGCTGACGGATTGGAAGGAGGAGAGGATGTCCAACCCAACTACGACTACAGTGACAAGCAGGCGGTGCCCATTTCCATTCCCACATACAAACATGTAGAGCAGCACTCGGAGAGGTTTGTGGTGAGTGCGGCTTTCATGCATTTGCTTACATTTTTATCTCTGGAAGAGGTAGAAAATATTTGCTTTGTCAAATTTACTATTGAAAATTCTTGATCGTAAACATTTGTCATCATGTCTGTCTTTGTCTTTGCCTCATTGATCGTAGGTGTACAATGTGTACATGTCAGGTAGACAGCTGTGCTCGAAGCGCTACCGGGAGTTTGCCATTCTGCATCAGAACCTAAAGAGAGAGTTTTCCAACTTCAACTTTCCAAAGCTTCCTGGCAAATGGCCCTTCTCCCTGTCCGAACAGCAGCTGGACGCTCGCCGTAGAGGCCTGGAGGAATATCTCGAGCGAGGTGGAATCATATAAACTCACCCCATGTGTTGATTTTTAATACAAGCAAAGACATAAGGCTTTTCTGATGCCAGTCCAGTCAAGAAGAATTAAAGCTTAATTTTCAAAGGCTGACATTCAAGCATAGTAAGCTATTTAAAACCATCAAAAGCCATAACAGCCAGAAGAAGGAAAAATTTAATGAATATGTGCAGAAATTATGTAGTTAGGATAGAAAATACATCAATCACTGGCTCTGATCAATTTTCCACAAACACAGGAAATCGGCAAAGTGACATTTAGCTGTTTTTTGTTTATTTGTTTTGCTTTGACCTCACTTCCACCCTCTCTGTCTTCCTCTGTTTATATTTCCAGTTTGCTCAGTGCGGGTGATTGGGGAGAGTGACATCATGCAGGAGTTTCTCTCTGAATCAGACGAGGTTTGCATCATTTTTGTTGTTGTTCTGAAACGCACTGTACTAGAGTTGCATGTAGCTATTTCTGTGTGAATTCTGATTCTGTGTTTTGAGTGCCAGTTTTGAGTTCGGAAAGTTTTCCTGCACATCCTTCTAAAACTTTCTCCGATGTGTACTGTTTATTGTACTGACTACTGTGTTTTCCAAAGTTGGATCAAAATGTAGCTTTTTCAAATAGACAGATTTACAGGGCTGTACTGTAACTTTTTTTTCAAGGAGTGCACGAGTGGAAAAAAACTCCCAAATAAATTTTGGAGCACAGCGAAACATTTTCAGATAACACAAAGTATATCAACAAAGAGTTCAAATTGTAATATTTACTCGCAAACTGCGCTACTAAAGTGTGTTGTTTTTGTGTTTGTTTTTTTGTGGTTCCCCTCACCCCCAGAGAGCCATATATTTATCCAGTATTCTACATCTGTTTTTCACTTACTCAAGAGGATTCTGGGGAATTTAAAATGTATTATGATGTTATGAATGAATCTTTTTAACTTCCTTTAGTCTTTCAGTTTAAAAGCGTAGGCTGCTGGCCATTTACAGCTGTAATGGAAGTTGAGTTTCATTACTTAAAAGAACAGTTGCTGGCAGCCCATCATGACTGTCAGAATGGTTTTAAATGAGCAGAGCAAACAATCAAATTATTACTTGCATTGCCTTCCCAGTGTTCTGAGGAAAGACAGTAGTGGATACTAATGTAATACTGCTGAATTAATCCAGCACTTGAGAAGAATTGTGATTTCTATGGAGGAGTTCTGGTTTAGTTATGTCTTATTTGTTTGTTTGTTTCTTTTAATCCAGAAACACCTAGTAGCAATTCCGAACAAATACAGGCACCTTCACACAAACTGGCACTCAGTCTTGTTGATCCACTCGAGTTAATGCAGCTCTGCAGCTGTTCTCATTATGTGGTGCTCTGTGTGCAGAACTACAATGGAGTGACAGATGTCGAGCTGCGGATAGCTCTGCCAGATAAGACCACCATCTGCGTCAGAGTCCGCAAGAACAGCACCACAGACCAGGTGTACCAGGTAGGATCACATGACGTCTGGGATAACGCTACCATACAGCTACACTATACAGTTTAATGCCCCATTGTTTGGATTGAATTAGGCCAAGCTTATTAAAATCCACAGAGGATTGCAAAGTCAAATAAAGTCTACTGTTAAAAGTACATAATAAGTGTGTATTTATACTGAACAAAAAAATGAGAGGACAGACTTTTGTTAACTTTCATGGCACGACAGAAATTTTACAATGTTGTTCTTCTTACATAACTGACTCTGCATTGCTCTTCCTGCAGGCGTTAGTGATGAAGGTTGGAATGGACAGTATTATGGCGAGCTACTTTGCCCTTTTTGAAGTCATCAACCACTCCTTTGGTAAAAACTGCATTTGTATTTGATGTGTATGTGCATTTCAAAGTGATATCCATAGAGCACTTTCACTGGACATATGTGTTTAATTTAAAAGCCCTCTTTTGGGTAACATCATCACATGACCACTAGTTTTCTAAATAAAGACCTGTATCATTCCATTAGTTTAATGCATTTAGCCAAGGGATGTGTGCAGTTCTGAAAAGCAAGGGCAGGTAACTTGGTACAAGCTTCAATTTCTTTAATGTCCAAACAGACAGCTCCGTGCTTTTCATCCTCTTCCTCATTCCTTTGCTCCTTTCTCTTATTCGTTGCAGTGCGGAAGCTGGCTCCTAATGAGTTTCCCCACAAGCTCTATGTGCAGAATTACACATCGGCGGTGCCGGGGACTTGCTTGGCACTCCGCAAATGGTTGTTCAGCTTCCAGGAGGAGGAGTTGCTAAGAGACAACCCACTGGCACTGCACTACTGCTTCCATCAGGTAATAACAATAAATGAATCACATTGCCATGCACTTGAGGAAAGTCAGCACAAAATGTGATTGTCTGATTTGTTTTCTTCCCGGGTTTATATACTCCTATATACATATAGGAGGTGTCAGCATTTACGCTCATGGATAATATCTGCCATAGTCAGGGAAATTTACAGTATTTCTCTATTTTTTTTTTGCTTCTAACCACTTGCACTGGTCTCACAATCTTCCAGATCTTCGTCTAGTTAATTATTTCTACAGTTAAAAATCTGCTTTTTCTGTGGTTTTTGTAGTATGATTATATAGTATCTTATGACTGCCAGACTAATTAGACAAAAGTTCTAACAACTGTCAGGTTGACTTTTCTTCTCAGAGGCTACTTTCCCTACTTGCTTTGACATTTAAATTTCAAAAAACAGGTTTAGTAGTCCCTGAATTCTTGCCAAGGTATAATTTAATTTTGGGGGGGTCATTATAGAACGTAGAGATTCAGCCTTCACCTCCAACTGACATCCTGAACGTCACAATCCAAAGAAAATATCAAGCTATTACCAATCAATGCCAAAGTCAGAAATGAACTGGGAATGGAAAATGAATATTCTGGTGCTATATAATGTATGAACTGAATCAGAATCAGAAACCACAATTTTCTACATGCCTAGGAAACTTTTCCTCAGAATGAAGTGTGAATGGCAAAAAAAATAACATTCTCATGGAAAAGTGCTAAAAATAGCCATAGCAGCAGCAGGCGCCTGCGGGCTGTACACTGACTAACAAAAGTCCCACCTGAAGCATGTTGAGCATGTGAGGTTCAGCTGTGACTCATAAGAGTGATTTCTACTTATAGAGTCAGAACATCGGCACATCCAGGTGCCTGCACTCCTGCAAACAAACCTATCCAGAATACTTCAGCCTGTAATAATAATGGTAGAAGCCGGCTGTTAACACGATATTGACTCGTCATCTTTTCATCCTGATGTGGCAGTTTTGGAGCAACATCATCATTCATTTGAAGTCATGTGTGTTGGCCGGGGTGTCTGTCCGTGTGTCCACTTTCTTTAAGCTCTGTTTTGGTCATACCTTCTCCTGGAAAAGTATATACCGCTTTAGCTGCTAAATCTCTCACCACCATCTTACCTGCTACAGTATAGTTTCTGCCTGTTGTTTAGTGCTGAGCATGTGATGTACAGTTAGCTGTCTGCTGCATCCAAAAATAAAGCTATGAAAGCAGTGAGACCAAATCAACACAGCAAAGTTGTGATTAAGCAATGAGCTGAAACTCACAGTAAAGCTCTGCCAAACTGAGGCTAGCAGGAGATTCAAGTGATAATCCTCTGTAGGTGTAAGTGACCTCTTCTGCGTTCATTGCATTTACATGATATTAGAGAAAGTGGATTTATTGTGCTAGTCCGACTAAAACCAGACTTTTAAAATGCATGTAAACACGTTAGTCCGACTGAAATCGTATTAAATCGAACTTCTCCAAGTCAAGCTAACACGCCAAGATAATGTGATAGGGAGTCAACTTACTCATGCATATATACATTTTGACTGGACCCTGACTGGCCTAAGCAATCTGTACATGATCAATAGTCCCCGTGGCAGTCTTTGACCCGGAACTCAAACAGCATAAATTTGTAGAAGAAAACCAGTAAGAATACAAGAATCCAGTAAGCATGGGGGGGAAGCGTGCATCAAATTTGTACTAATAGTAAATAGTAATAGACGTGTCGTGTAAAATTGGCCACATTTTCATGTTCAACGTGAATTCTGCTAGCCGCTTGCTAACTTGTTTGTAGCTTGTGTGGCTAACCGGAAGAAGGTCTAATAACAACCAGCTGAATGGGGCATATCGGTACTTAGCTCAGCGGAATGGGACAAAAAAATTGATTCTACCTCAGCACTTCTGTACTGGGACAGGGAACTGGTAATCCAGTTAAGTGGCCCAATAACCATAGTTTGACTTAACAGTGCATGTACTGATTGGCACATTGTCATTTTATTTATTAGAGTATTTAAAATGTATGTAAGAGGTTATTGGTGTCGCTGGTTGAGCTGTTTCACGTGAGGCAGAATATCTTATTTTGATAAATCTTTAAATGATAAAATGTGTTGTATCTGTTAATGCTGCCACTCACCCAACCCCCCTGTCTGTCTAGGCACTGGAAGATGTGAAGAAGGGATTCATAAAAGCAGAGGACAAATCCTACCAGCTGCAGAAACTGGCAGAGCAGCGCAAGATGGCCACGGTCAGTCCCACAGACCACTCTTTGTGTGGGGAGGGGATTGGGATGAGTACACTTTTTTCCTGCTGACCAGAGCCATCACCAAAACGTTACCAAATGAAAACGGACCCAAAAAAAAGCCAGAACCTCTTTCACACTTTGCTATACAACCCTCTGTGTTGTAAACAGAGATAAACCCATTGAGTTTATATTGATGTTTGTAGAAAACACACTGAAAGTGGCTTGTGTGAGCGTTTCTCTGTGTACACTCTGTTTAGCACAACATCTCCAAGCTTTTAAAGGACAGTCTTGGATAAATGAATGTAAAAGCAACACTGGTTTACGTGCACTTCACTTATCTGATTGCTCCAAATGTTAGGCAGTATCTGATATCAGAGCTGTTCATGCAAACAGGAAACCTGCTTTGCATCATTTGGTTAGACATTAAAAACAACCAGGTGGAGAAGCCATAATATTTGGTTGCTGTACTCCTGTGAAATTGTCCACAAAAAGTCTGAATTTGCATGAAAAGGACACAAAACTGTGGAGGTCGTAATGTGGGGGGATCAAAGCAGAGTTATTGTGTATCCAAATACTCGCAGAAACTCAACATTACTGCATTAATTTTACTGTTATAAACTCAAAATATATAAACATCAATTTTGTAAGTTTCACAGTTAAACAGTTGCCTTTGTGTAAATAAAAACTGCACTGTATAGCCACAGTAATGTAGATGTGGGTAGGTGAGAACTCTGGTCACAGCTTGTAACCTAGGGTTTTTAGAATAATTGGAAAAAGGAAGACATGTAAGCATGTTCTTAATTAGATTGCCATAACATGAGTACTTACAGTATCACTCACTGATGTTTGTTCTCTCTAACACTTTGTCTGTTAGTACTTGAGTCTGCTGCGGACATGTGAGGGCTACAACGAGGTGACGTTCCCTCACTGCTCCTGTGACTCCAGGAGGAAGGGGCACGTCATCACAGCGATCAGCATCCATCACTTCAAGCTGCACGCGTGTACTGAGGACGGCACGCTGGAGGTGAATGTTTGTCTCTGCTAGTTTGGTTTGTGAATAAAGCACAGGTACCTTAAACCAAAGTTTGTTTTCAGACCGTCAGTATGTAACGTAATGAATATATCGTGGATGAACAGTTTTTGCTTTAGGCTTGTAAAATGAAATCATATAATTTCTATATTTTCTGCAAAAATACAATTCTCAGATACTCACTTGTAAATCAAGCTAAGGTGAAGATAAACATTATGTGCCTGTGTTCGCATGACACTCATGTTCTGGAAACTCTGTCTCCATCAGAACCAGGTGATAGCCTTTGAGTGGGCGGAGATGCAGCGTTGGGACACAGATGAGGAGGGGATGGCGTTCTGCTTCGAATACGCCAGAGGGGAGAAGAAACCTCGTTGGGTCAAGATCTTTACTCCATACGTGAGTGTGCACCCACCTGCACTGCTGTTTAACATAACCTGCAGGTGTTTTTTAATTGTGTTCATAATTAGCTGCGACCAACAGCTCTATCGGTCAGTCTGTCGGTCGGTGGGTTGGTCAGTCCCAAAAATATTCCCAACCCTTTGGCGGCCACAGTTCTCACCCTAGGAAGCCGAAATTTGTTGTGGAGGTCAAGTTTGTGTGTGTGTGAAGGTGTGTGTTTGTGTACATGCCAATCAGCTAAAAGGGGGTGTGGTAATAGGAGTGGTCTATTGCAAGGTGCATGACTTCCAAATGGATTCACAGACTTGCACAAGATTTAGTGGAAAGGTTGGTCATGAGCCAGAGGACAGTTGATGAACTGTTCAGGCCAACTGGCAAAGAAGGGGGCGTGGCAGTGGGTGTAACCTAAAAAAAAGCACCTAACTTCTACTCGGATATATGTAATATGGCCAAACTTTAGGCCAAAGTTTATAGAAACACACACACACACACACACACACACACGTCATGGCTTGCCCCACCCCTACACTTTATCCCAGCCCCCTT
>JAQLOL010000008.1:8219778-8231806 GCA_029783665.1 Naso thynnoides | reverse complement strand
CAGAATGAGACAAGAAAATTAAGACCTGCTATGGTTGAACAAACAGCCACTGGTTGCATACTTAAACATGCCGAGGGGAGGATAGTTGGGATGTGAACCCTCTTGTCGTACGATAACAGCACTCTTTCTGAACAGCCGACTGGTTTTAACTGTCGGCTTAGAGTAATGTCTCCAGACTCAGAGTGGCTGCTTACCCAGTGGTCACCCCTGAGGGAAAATGTGTTAAGTCCACTTAACGTCCACTTGTGTTGAGGCTTCAGTGAAAACAGTGTGGGAGTCTCTCCAATGTGCCATTCTCAGTCGAACACAGAGGCTGCTGTGGTGGTCTCTGTTTGATTTATCCCTTTCTTGTGTGTTTATCCACCATGCCAAGCAAATTGCCTTTTTGTGTCTGCTCCTTGTTTGCTCCTCAAAATAGAGCGACGGATCTGGAATCTCAAATAAAGTTACGTAACAAAACAACTCATGTAATTATGTAATGTATAATTAAAAGGTTTAACAGCTTCGATTCAAGACTCTTCGTGCATAGAGGTTCTGGATTATCCTTGTTTGTTTTTCCTCATTTCAGTAAACCCACATGAGTTGCACTGAATTGCAGCATCCTCCAGAGATGGGCAACTAAGGATGAGTTTGTTGTGGAAGATATAAATATGTCCCACAAGCTGCAGCTTTTCAAATGCGTATTCTCACTTCAAAAAGAAAGTTTTCATTTCTGAAGCAGCGTCAAATTACGGCACAGAGAACAAAGCAGATTTCTGCAGTTCCTGGGATGTCTTTCATTTTAATCTTTTAGTTGCAGGGTTTTGTTATGATTTCCTGTGGCTCCATGTGTAATGGTGAGGAAAATCACGGATGTCTAAAATAATCAGTGTGTGCATTTGGCTGCATGATGATCCGAACCTCGTTGCGTTTTATCAGGCAGATTGATCACATTAGATTAAACGCATAAATAACAGCCCAGCCGTGACATTAATTTTTGCACTCATTCAGATTCCATTATTAGAATTGGGCACCATTTAAAGAAACAGCCCACAAAGTCTGCAAATGATGTTTAGTTTAACTTTAATGTCTTCTGTTTCTGGAGGATGTTTTTCAAGTCTTAAAAAATGACTGAAGATGTCTCAACTTGGACTTGGAGACATTTGTTAAAGAACTGAAACAGAAATTTGAGGTGAAAATTTAAAAAGAGGTGGATGGAGGCAGAGGGTCTGATAAAAAAAAATTGAATTATAAAAAATGAATGTTACTAAGAGTTAGGAAACATCAGTCTCTGCAGCCTTAAAGAATCATACCAGTCTATTTTTGATTTTTCACCATTAGCAGAGATCCCCCTCCTATCTTCTACAAATGTTAAAATTTGACCATGTGTATACTTTGATAGATCTCAGCCTGCATATTAAACCCCAGTCACTGCCATTCACGCTGAAACAGGATATAGAAACACTATAAAACACATGACGGTTACTAAGCATGGGTAATTCACCCTTTTAAAGGGAATATTTGTGTTTATTTGGTCAAAAATCTCTGAGCAAAAGTGAGAGGGGAGCTGCAAGCCATTTAGACAAAAGTAATTAAAGTTTTTACTAACCCCTGGAAAAATAGTTCTTACAAGTGCTGCCTTTCTAGCTCAAATATTAGCGTAAAGTAGATTTTGAGATAGACATTTTTTATTAAGTCACATTTTAACGTACTTTCTGTAATGTTTATTGAATATAGACAAAATGTAAAAAACACTATTATATAGATAAAGCCATTTTGGCAAAAAATGGGTGAGGTTGATGTAACCTATGTGACCAGTGTTTACAAAGGATAGTGATATGTAGTAATTCTGGAGAAACAAGGAACTTTCTTTTTATGCTGATTCTGACGTTTCATAGCGTTCAGATCTTGATCAGTTCATGCATTCGTTTAGTAAGCAAGTTGAATAAACAGTATTTTGTTTCCTTTCTTTTTTTCTTTGCTGGTCCTGTAACTGTTCAATATCAGTCGGTCTGTAAGTAAAAGTCTCCTTCTCCTTCCCTTTTACTGTTTACATTTGCCTGGGAGAATGTATACATAGGCTCCTCCGATCTGTGGGCCTTAAGTCGTTTAGTTCGATTTTGCTGTGAATCCAAAAAGCATAACTTCTACAGAAATAACCGGCCTTCTTGCAGATGGTCTCTTTGCTTATGCAGGTCATACAGAATCATCCGTATTAATTCTGGACTGTTTCATAACCAGATAAAAGTTCCTTTTAGTATGTTTATGACTCAACTTTTTGAAGTATTGAAGTGTAAGAGTTTTGCTGCAGTAGCCCTTTACATAAATCTGTTATGAGTCTGAGTTAATTATTTACAAACTTCATAAATTTCTTTTGAGTGAAAAATGATTCAGAAAATTTTCAGTTGTAATTTAAAAGTAGAATTTAAGCTTTTGTCAATGTTCATAGGCCCCCTGGTCACACTTTGTTGAATAGCTGAATGAAGTTATTTGTAGCTACCCTGGACGTGCTGCAAGCATTTTGCCCAAATGTCCTGTACCAACATAAAATCCGAGTACAGCCAAATATTGGCCTGGACTGTAGAGCAACCAGCCACCCTTGACTTATTGGTTAAGAGGCCTTTGTTCCTCTGGGCGGACGCCTCGTATCCACTTAACCTTGTGACTGCGGCGGCCTGCGCTAGTTAAACAGCGGTCTGTAAAGTGAGTGAATGTGGCTTGGCAGGATTAATCAAGCCTAAAGACACATCTGTAGGTAGGCTCACCAGAGGGAGGGAGCATCAATCACAGTCTGGAGTATCCCTCTCTCCCTCTCTCTCTCTCTCTCTGCTTCCCGTCAGCTGTATCGACCAGCGCTTTGGGCCCTTGGTAATTAAAAGGCATTGATCTGCCTGAGCCGCAGGACATTGGGATGCGATCATGCACCACAGCACACTGGGACCCTTAAAGAGAACAGGTGTGCATGCACATGTGTGGCTATATTTGGATATATATTTTAGCATGTGTTGAGAGCATGCTGATATGCTTTCATGTGATATTAAAATGCCTGGTGTTGTATCTCTGGCTGCGTTTCAACTTACAGGCTTCTTTCTGGTTGATCATTTGTATGCTTTACAGTGATTGCATCTTTTTAGCTTACATATCGCTCCCCCATTTACTGACTCACAGAGCTGTGTGAAGCCTAATGTGCCTCCAGTGAAGTTCAGTTGAATTACCCATCTGGTGGAATATCTGAGGTCTAAGAGAAAGCTTCGGGTCTGTGCGGTCTTATTAAATGGGAATTGGGGAAGAAAAAAAACCAACAACAACTGATTGATTTTATGCATACGCAAACCCCGGGGCTCATCATCCCCCATGGACACACACACACACACACTTTCTCTCTCTTCTTTTCTTCCATCTGAGTGAACACAGTAAATCTAAGTGCTGCTAGATTGCTAGCACTGCACATTTTTCAACCTCAGAGAGGAAGCTGGGGAGCCTTGGCTGAGCTGAATAAGGACCAGCACACTACTATAAATACACCTCTGACTCTTTACTATGTCTGACATATTGACTGAGTGACAGGGTGAAGTACAAAGCACCAACCACACACACTCCGAGTTGCCATGCTTGATGTGCAAACACTTCTATTAAATTTGATCTCTAATTTCTGTGTATTTCTGTGGTATATAAATTCCCTTGTGAAGGGATTTACTGCAGTGGCCTTTCATTTGATATCTGTGACTGAGTTATGCTTGTCTGAGCTCCCATCTACCCTGCCTCTGTCCCTCATAAATCCCATGAATTACCCAGCTTACCCCCCTCTTTCCTCCATTAACCCTCCCCTCCTCTTCCTCCCATCCCCTCCCCACTCTGTTCCCTCCTTCCTGAACGAGTGATCAATTAAGGCCCCTGTCCAGCTCTCACTGCGCGTCAGCACTTTCTCCTCTCCTCTTATGCCCTCGCTCTGTCATTTTTCTCGTCTTTTTGGGTGTCGGGCCAGCCACTGTCAACACAGAGAGATAGGGAGCAGACCAAAGGCGGTAGAAAAAAAACAGAGAATCTTTTATTTTCAGGACAAAAAATGTTCTGTACAGATGTAAGGGTTTAGCTGTCAAGAAAAGGACATCCTTGTGCAACCCCTCCCAAGACAGGAAGTTTACTTTCCATCTGCTAGGAGGCTTGACTTCAGAGAGGAAGAAAGGGGAGACAGAAGATGATAGAGATAAAGTATTTGTACAGCTGTCTCTGAACTTTGAGGAGCAGTTCACAGTGAGAGAATACATGAGTACAGCCAATAGAGACGGTCTAAGTTTAAGTCAGGAATGTAGAAAACACATTTGTCCTAACTGGTCTTTGTATTGACATTAACACATTTCTGAAGGGCTGCTGATATTCTAAATGTTTCTTATTGTCTTTACATTCCATCAGAATACCAAAACCAACAACACAGTCATCCTATTAACAAATATTGTGTGTTACAGCCAAATGTAGCATTTTCGTCAGTGCTTTGGAGCTTTATTGCTTTAAAAAACATATTTAAAAACACACCAGTGAGCCACATTGTTGCATTAAAAATTAAACAAGCACTGTAGTGTATTTCAGTCCCACACACACTGTCCTGCTGCTGTTTATACTCGCTAGTGCACCAAATGTGTTTTAATCCACAACTGAAAATCGTTCCCAACAAATGCACTGTTTACATTCATCGGAAGAATGTTTGATAAAGATTGCAGTTTTGAGAGACAGGTCAGGTTTTCTTATGGGGTTGTTGAAAGTAATATAAACTACAAAGTACTTGCAGCCTTTAAAGGTCCAGTGTGTAGGATTTAGTGGCATCTAGTGGTGAGGTTGCAGATTGCAACAAACTGAATATCCCTTACTTCATCTTCCCCTTCCAAGCGCATAGAAGAACCTAAAATAGCCACGGAAAATGCAAAAAGCCGTCTTTAGAACTGGTGTTTTTGTCCTTTCTGAGCTCCTGTAGAAATATGACAGACTCTGTGGAAAATGCACACTCAAGTAGATATAAAAGTCTCATTGTGAGGTACCGAAATAGAACTGTTCTTATTTTTATGTGATTATAAACTAATGAAATCATATTTGTGAATAATATATGTTTAATTTCTGCCCTATCTGCCAACAGATCCCCTTAAATCCAACACAGAGAACCTTTTAGCGGGTGGTTATGGTTTTTTGAGGCATCTCTCCCACTTAAGTCAGGCAAACTGAGAGATAACTTCTTTAATCCTTGCTTACATTTTGAATGTATAGCTGAATAGTGAGCTTAGCTTCCTTGCATAATTCAAGGATATCGGCTAATAAAATGTAAGAAAACATATCCAGGGTTTAATTTTAAAAAAACAACATTTTTTTCACCAGTTATGTTCTTTTCAAACACAAGGAACTATGACAATATTCATACTACTACTGTTTCCACAGATAGGAAAAACCCTACTGAAGCAGTTTTTCCTAATATTTCTGTATTTGTTGTCAGTGGCTGTGCATCATTGCTGCGTCCACATGGGAACTAATATTGACAAGAATGTAACACTACGTTAGACTCAGTGACTCACTGGGAACCTCATTACCTGCACTGAACTGACTTGTTAAATCTGCAACTTGTTGCTGCTCAGCTGCTTGTATGACTCATGGTTTTCTAATAGTGTTGGGCTGAGTCCAGAATCACTCTGTAATTAATTCATTCACTCTTTATTTCATAATGGACACTAGAAATTTTGAGGTCGCCATATAGTGCATAAATTCCACATTATGTAGTGCACTATATAGTGATATATAGCATATGCATTACACAGTACAACCAGTTGATTCAGTTGGGATACTGTGTGAAACATGAATGAAAAAGAATCTGACACTCTACTGAAAACAGAACAAAGACAATATATTTTACATTTGACCACATGAACTTAATTGATTTTAGTAAATCAATGCAAACTTTTAAAGCAATGGTATGTTACTGGACAGCGACTCGCTGCTTCAAAACATTAATTCGTTTCACAAAACAGCGAGTTTAGTAAAACCAGGTCACACTTTATGGAGTAAATGTCCTCTGATTTTCCCTCTGGTGTCCTACGACTGTTCTGCCTCAGCTCTGTGATTCTGTGATGTGAGGTTCCTGAAAGCAACATGTAGGCTGCCTGCAGACCAAAATGGGTTAGTTGCTGGGGACTGCTCTGCTAAATAAAAAGCTGCAGACAGACAGAGGAGTTGCAGGACATCAGAGGAAAAACCTGAGGACATTTTCTCTGTAAAATATGACCTGGTTTCATTAAAACTGCTCTTTCGTGCAACATATTAACGTTAGTACATAAGTTTTTTTTTCACAATCGTGGGTTATGGGCAAGTTACATATTGTTGCTTTATAGCTGGGGTAGGCAACATCTGGAAATCAAGCTAGCTGTAGCATGAGACTTCTAAGGAAGCAACTCCACTCCACCCTCCCCTGGCTATTTGCGTTCCAGCTTGTTTTATTTTGTTTGTTGTCATTATCTCTTTTAAGGCCAGTTTACTCCAAAGATTCGCAACAAGGTGAAATGGTTGCAGGGAAAGTTGCAGCGATGTAAACTGGTCAGTTTCAGCTTGACTCAAGTTGGCTGACGATGTCGCCTGCAACAAAGCCTCTCAAGTCACCACAGGTCAATTTTAGAACATAAGGCACGTCACTTGTTTCAAAAGCCAATCAGCTCATTGCAACATCACCTGTCGCCAAAAAACGTAGCACTGCTAATAGGAGCAAACACTCTCTGAAAGCATGTGATTGGCTGAAAAGTTCCCATCCCAGTCTTCATTTTCTAAAGCCTGAATACAGAGCCAAGGAAAGATGCAGACGTCTGGTGTTCTTTCAAAACACCTGAATTACAATATGCTGAAAGGTTATTATGGAATTTTTGCCCAAAGACACCAAAATTAAACTGCCTACCTCAGCTTTACTCTGACACCAGCAACACGTTTCGAGAACACCTCATTGGAACATTAAGCAGGTTTACAGGCTCATCATTAACTAGTAATAGTATTTAGGTATTAAAGGGGTACAGTCTGTTTACAAATGATTGTATTCTGTTTTTATTTACATTTTAAAAAAGCGTCCCAGCTTTTCTGGAACTATGGTTGTAAAACAAGACGAAGCCAAAGTATCTACAAAGAAACGAGATAGGACGTTTGGTATAATCTCGTTTCTCTGTTTACTTTAAATTACTTGTGCATATTACAGCTTTCACTTTGGCCGACTCAGACACACATCTGTGCATATGTTTACCATTTGAACCCAAGATCCATGAACTGAGCTAAGCTAGGCTAACTGCAATCAGCACACATTCAAAATGCCACCAGAGACTAAGAAAGTTATTTATGTTTGTCTGGCTCTCGATAAAGGGAAAAACAACTTAAGTTTCCTGAAACCAAACTCATTTAAGATGATCTCTGTTTATTTTATACAGAGAAAAACTCTTAGGCTGAAGGCCGTACTTTAAACCCAAACCTTTCCAGTCACCATTTCAGCAAACTGAGTCGCTTAGATGAATATATTTATTTCTATTAAAATCCCGTTGCTCTTTTTAGATGTGAAGCTTTAAACCCCTGAAGGGATCAGACAGAAATTTGATGGGATGTTACTCCTCCATATAAATTCTGGGATTTTGAATGATCTTATCCCTTTTTTCGTACCTCTCTCTCTCCTTTAAAGACCTGACCTCCCATTCCAGTTTTTAAAACCTTTAATATGAAATCCAATGAGATCCGTTGGCCCTTTAGGACCCGCCAGACGCAGTTAGGTAACTGCTTCATGAGTTATTACTGGCTCAAGCAATCCTCCACTGTGGTGCAGCCAGAAGGCCATCACGTTGTTGATGACCGGTTAATTCAGTTTCCCAGTTATGATAAGCACTGCAGACTGCGCCCGCTGCTGAGGAGCTTTTGATCTCTGCTGATTGTTGCAGATTGGCAATCGTCTCAAAGAGATAAGGCCTTGGAAATTTAAAGTGGTTCGCGAGCGGAGAGGACTTCATCTTTTAAAAGCTTATTAGTCTAAAGATTATCCAAGGTCTTTCAATTTGACGGTCATTAGATGGATGTGATTGAATAATAGATGAGATCCTCTGCTGTTCCCCTCTGCTGCAGCATTACGGATCTCCGGTCCAGTTCTGTATATCTGAGCATCGGGCTGCTTTCTCTGCCCATCTCTGCCAATGTCACAGGGACGAAGTCTTATTCCTTTTCGACCACTCGTTGTTGTCCATTCTTGTATAAGACTCTCTCCTCTCCTCTCCTCTCCTCTCCTCTCCTCTCCTCGCCGTGTCCTCCTCACATCACTTTAAATGATTCAGTCTTTTCTCGACATGTGGGAGCGTAGGACCGTCTTCCCTCCTGGAGACAATGGAACAGCTCAATGTCTGTCTTATTTATGTCTCTCTATCTAACGCCTGTCTCTATCCCCTTCTTGCTCTCTCAATCTTCCTCTCGTTTTTAGAACTTTCTTATTTGGGGTCATTTGCACTAATAATCCCTTTCTTTTGCCTTTTCTGACCCATCTTCCTCCTAATTTTAGCGTAGTCTTTGAAATAGAAGAAACCATTTCACCTTGTCAAGAATCTGATAAAGCACCTTGCTTTCATTTCATTTTAAGTTCACTCCGCACCCCCTTTCTCATCAGTTTTCCTTGTATGTTTCATTTTCAAAACAGAATGTATTGGAAAGAAAACCATTTGTGTTTTTTTTTCTATTTCGCAGTTCCTCGCAATCACAAATCACAGAGCCTACAGTCGGTTGGAAATTGTGTTTCCTTGGATCTGGGCCGACTCAATTCTTCATCCTATATTTAATTCTTCTCATTCTCGCCTCCTCTCTTTTACTCTCTGCTTTCAAACAAAGTCTTTTGAAATAGCCTCCACAAAGTTGGGAGCTGACATGAGGATGGAGATGGTGCATATGATGTTGAAGACACTGAACGCCACCAGACACAGGCGATCGATCACGGCGCCTGCAAATTTCCACTGGTCGCTCATGCTCTCGGCCTCGTCCTGCTCCCGGAAGCGGTCTGCCATGTAGCGCACCTCCTCCAGGATTGCCTGTAGCTGGGGGTCTCCCATCCCTGCGGCCGAGCACCCTCCGAGTCCTGCATGTCCGACTCCAAAGCCCCCACCACTGGAGACAGTGCTAGGACATCCTGTGTCCATGTTGGGGGTAGGAGGTGGTGGGGAGCTGCAGAACTGAGACGGCAGGTGAGGCGGTGGGCTTCCTGCTACTCGCGGAGGCCCTGTGGAGATGTTATTCCTCTGGACAGGCTCTGAAAGCATCGGAGGGTCCTCTATGCTCTGGAAGCCCATGTAAAGAAGGTTACCGTTGTTGTTGGTGCTGGACTGGGCATGGAGGTGAGGATGCCCGGCATGAAGGGGCCCCGTTTGCAGAGGAGCCAGATTCTGTGGGTGCAGTGGATGAAGGGTAGGGTCTGGAGGGTTTGGAATGCTGCCACTCTGGGAGCCAGAGGAGCAGCGCCGCAGGTGGGGGGCACACGGGGGCCGCTCAGGGTCGTCATTTTCTCCTGGTCGCTTCATACGCAAGAACCATGCAACCCACTGCAGCAAGACAAGCTGCACCTGCAGAGTAAAGCAAAGAGATAGTGATGGAAAAAAAGAGCGAATGATCACCAGGGAAGCATTCAATAAAGGAGACAGAAAGCTGTGAGAGATTGAAAACCACCCACGCGTCTTGACCCTAATGTTACATTAGTTAAAAGCTGGATGAGCGGCTTCATTTATCGTGGATATCCTTTTGGTGCCTTTTCCACCCTTCCGCCTTGTTTTAAAATGCAGCTGCACTTGTATAAGTACAAGTAGAAGATCCTCACCAGGGACACCCAGTTAAAGCGCCTGAGGCAGAGAAGACTTTTTGAGCTTGAACTGTATTTCCAGCAGAGAGAATATTTACAAAGACGGCATTAACTTTAAACTGTGGAACCGCTAAGATCAACTCTCCGATTACTGTTTCATGACTATGTTGAGAATGCGAAAATGTTTCTGTAAACTTCAGCACGAAGATAAAGAGAAGATAAACTGCTTGCAAGTTGACACAAATATAAATTTTGTTGTATTCTTCTCTATTTTCTGCTCTGTTCTCCATGTCTCCATTAGTCGCTTTACTTGGAAAAAGCCTACACGTCCCCTGAAAGTAAGGGCATATTTGCCTACCAGCATCCAGATTGGTGTTTGGCATTTAATGAGAAGCTAATGTCCAGATGACCATTCAATTAGTCTCCAAGGAGTGTGTTTACTGGCCAGGTAACAGCCCCCTCGGTTTAACTGCTGTTGATGTTGTTTTTGTCCAGGCCGCAATTATGAACTGTGCTGGTTCGATGCACTCATCTGAACCACATCAATTAGCTCGTTAATTGGCCGTTGGACTGTCTAAACAGGCCATTCATCAACACAGCGTCCTTGCAATGTATCAATATATACAGCATCTGCACTCTTGTTCATCCAAGCTTTTTGTAAATACATCAATAAAATAGACCTGGAAGTCTGACAGTTTTTCTCTGCAGTGAAAACATTAATAAACAAGACATCTTAAAAGGCCAAACAGTGCCATCTTTGATTCACACAACAAAAATAATCAGAAAAGTCCCCGCTTGGAAAGACCAGTCTCTCTCTCTTTTGGGCATTTTTGATATATTCACTCTGGAACAAAACTTTTGTCTTGATGCATTTTTTAGCATCGAACAGAAGGCAAGAAAAATAAGCAGAAGGAATAAGAAGAAGGAATGAGTCAAATCAAATCCACCCACACATCCAGAGCTCTTTGAAAAACACTCCTGTTGAAGTCTGTGGTGAGGCATTTGATGAACACGCTGAGGCAGACTGACACTGCTGGATGAGTCACAGCCGAGGAAGTCGGGGAAGAAAGAGAGAAAGGAAACTGACAGACGAGTGCAGGTAGAGCTAGCAGATGGATGAAATGTCACGGAAAATGGCAGCGCGGAGAATTGATACTAATGCTGAAATAGGGAATAATAAAGCCATATAGAATACTTGAAACAGGGAGACCAAATACTATAACAAGCCTGGGGTATGATGTATGTAAGTAGTTATGTGAGAGGTCACGATGAAGCGTTAGAGCTCACTCACCCATTTGGGCATATTTCCTCCATTTGGATCATGGTGATGATACTGCAGAACCACCACTGTGGCAATGACTGACATCCCAACGATGATCATTATGCTGGCAAAGTACTGACCTGGGTGCAGTAGAGTGTCGAGTGGTGTCACATTTCATTTTCAAGTCATTTTACACACTTAATTTTTCTTTTTATATCACAACATTAATACACACACCCACATTATTCATCAGGGTCTTCTGAACATGGAAGAAAACACATTGCTTTAGGGGTTTATTTAGCAGAAACGTGTCCAAAAAACAAAGTAAAGAATGAATTTGTAGGAGTTATTTTCTCTTATTATTCAAAATAAAAACATCCTTTGTTAAATATCTGTACTTCAGGTCATTAACATTTATTAAAGGAGTGATGCTGAAGGCAACACTCTGGTGATAATAACTCCACTGTTTTTTAAGGTTTTTAATGACCAAGATTTGTGTCTTTAAGCAAAGATGCCAGCGCATCTGTCTCCGTGTCTTTGGCTACAATCTCAGCTCACTAAACATGATTTCCTGTGGTGTGCCTGCAATCAATTTAGCCAATTAAAGCGAGCAGATGGTTAAAATAAATTTTGGTGTTCTTGTTTGGATTTCTTTTTGAGAGAGGCAGGCATATTGTCACTTTTTCTAGAATGTGTTGTTATTTTACCACCACCACCACCACCACCCCCATTTAATGTAGTGTTCAGCTAAACTGCGAGTCATGGTGAGGATGTGATGTCCTTGGCAAACAGTAATGACCTCAATGACAAACTTACCTGCTAGTTGCTACATGACAATGGTAATGCTAGTCAGTAGACAATGGTGGGAAAGTAGGAAATTTACTCAAGTATTGTACTTAAGCACAAATTTTAAGTACCTTTTTTTTACTTAAGAATTTCCATTTGATCCAACTTTACATTTC
>JAQLOL010000008.1:8186035-8204564 GCA_029783665.1 Naso thynnoides | reverse complement strand
CCAAGGTTCCCTTTTGCCTGGTTGTGTCCATCTTGAGGCAGCGTTTGGGAGCTGGTCCTGCTACATTCTCAGCTCTAACCATCTCATGAGTTTTGGTGCCTCAATATAACAAACAACTGCTACAGAGAAGTGACTCTGTCCTCTCTGACAGCACCCGCCCCCTGCACTCAGAGTTTCAGCTCTTACCATCCGGTTCTCGCTTCAGCCACCCACCAGTTAAAACAAACAGATACAAACACTTTCTAACACCCCAAGCCACTGCGCAGTTAACTCAAATAGGGAAAGGTAATATATCAGCCTGACTACTCATCTTACTTTGGTAAATTATTATTATTTGTAAAATTATCGCTTTCAACTCATTGTATGAACTCCATGTTGTTTGTTTGTTTGTTGTATTTTATGGTCTTTGTATTTTGATCCGTGTCAAAGCTGTCGTTGTCAGAATTGAACAGCTGCACATCTAATTGTCCCATGGGGACAAATAAAGTTCCACCTACCTACCTCCCAACCAGTCGTTTGGTTTGTCTGTGGTATTGTGTGACTTCAGTGAATATGAACTCTTCTTTCAAAAACTGACATCAGTCAGTACACAAACTAACTTATCACAGTGGTACACCAGCAATGCCTGCATGCTGTGGGGTAAAATTACGTAAAAAGTAAGATTTTTGTCCTAGGAGTCTGGCAGCTTTAAAGACAGCACAGACAGCCTCAGTTTCCTTGTTGGAAAGGCTGTATGATGGCAAGGCAAAGTGGTCAAATTATTCCAAATATAACATAAACTTAAACTGTTATTGATTTTTTGCATGTGGGCCTTTCTTACACTGTAAATACAAACTTTGTGCTCACTTAAAATAAACTAGCAAACTTTAATTAAGTTGCATCAGCCCTTTAATTTAAATTATCACTTAGTAGTTTTCACTTTTTGCCTACAAACTCCTTTCATATTTTTAAATGTGCTTGATTTTTCTGGGTTTGTATAACAAGACATAAATCCTACTGTTGTGTGCATGTCTGGAGCAGCATTGCATCATGGGAAGGCAACTTCCAAGCTTAATAAGGCCATCTCAGAACGTCCTGTTCACATTAAAATTATATCCTGGTGTTGCTCTCTTCCTTCCCTACTAGATTTTACACTTTACTTTCACTTTTCTGCAGCTTCCAGAAGTTTTCATCTGAAACAGTTACTTAGAAGCATAACCAAATTAATGATACCCATAGCCATTTATGAACAAAACTTATTTCTTTTTGAACCTGTCTCCCATGTGTGTATAGGTACCTTTTAGCTGGTAGAGGGGACTTTGAGAGTAATTTAGGGTGAATTGCAACCTCTTCCTGCACAGGGACATTTGGTCCAATGAAGAGGCGGGTGTGCTGTGGGGTGGGGCAACTTATTAAGTTGAATGAAATGCAAGTCTAAGAAGTCTTTACTTACATAAGAGTACATTGAAATTAAGTTATTTTAACTTAACTGAATTTGCTGAGGCACTTAAACTAAAGTGTTTGTATTCTACACTGAAAAAGCATTTAGCACAACTTACACTCTGAAATCTAGTTAGTTAACCGTATTTTTAAAAAAGCATGCAAGCTGATTGCCTTAAAAAAGAAAACAAGTTGTTCTTTAACTTAAGTTGAATAGGCAGTATAGGTGGCTAAAATGAGTTTTGCTGTCATCCCCATCCAGAGCACTGTAACCTTGATTCTCCACGCTGCATATACTGCCATCTACTGTAAGGAATAAATGGACTATAGGTAATGACTTCATGCAAACCAATTTCAAAAAATCTGGACTTGTTTTTTTTTTTCCAACACTTGACAAGAAACTAAATAAGCACATTTCCCAAAGCCTCTAGCTATTCCCTTAACACTAATCGTGACCTTTGACACAAAAATTACTTCCTGCTGGTCACATCTTAATGCGATTTTTTAGCTTTTGGCCAGTGTATCCCTACAGATCAGACTGAAGCAATTAATATCCTGACCATGAGAGGAACTGGCCCTCACTAAAAATTCAGGGCATGGAGCAGATTTGCCATTTACCAGCCACAGCAATTAGTGGAACCTAAAATATTCCCGTTTAATTTCACTTTCTTAGCAGCCAAAGGATGATTTGCAATAGAAGAGACTAATTGGGGATGTGCTGGCTACCGGCCACAGAGGCAAGACGAATCGACGTACTTAGCTACCGGCAACAGCAGGCCAGGATTTACAGCTACTTGGCTGCAGGCTGGAATTAATTTGAAGCCTTGCAGATGTGCATATATCCTTTCAGCATCTTTTTATTAAAAGGACAACATAACTTAAGAACATTCGTAGTATCTTTCACCACAGCAGAGCGAGTCTTGGCCCAGTGTTTCTGTTAAAATCTAGTTCTCTGCAGGGATGTTTGATACTGCTTACTAGATCCTATCCACAAGGGTTTGCTGTTAACAGTCACGCACTGAGGCACAGGCAGTTGGAGGCTTCCAGCCTGCAGAATATCAACACAAAAAAATCCAGACAGCAGCATCTGAGTAAGTAATTCTCAGAGAAAAACAATATTTTAAGCATAATTAATCTATTTTACATCTGGAGGGACATCTGAGGAGGTAATAATCTGGTGAGTCCACCATGTTTTTGCTCTAGCACCTGTTCACAGTCATGGCCCGCCTTCTCCCTCTGTCTTTAAACACACGTTGTCTTCGGATTAAATAATGCATTTCTTTATCCTGCAACTATCTGCATGCGCTCCGCCCACCCCTGTGCTCCTTACGTCTTTCCATTTGGAGGGAGTTCTATTATCTGCAGACCCATCTGTCACAAGGATTTAGATAAATAAATGATGCTGAATGTCATTGTGATGACTTTAATGCTTAATACTCCACCCCGCTCTGTGCATATTGTTCTGTTAAGGGATGACATATTTGATATTTCATAAGCTCATAAGTATCAGTTTTCTGTCTCTCTTGATTAATCTGCAATACTAATCTGCTGAATTGATAGTGAGGACCATAATTCTCTTCAGAAGATTAGATTTTATGATTTTTTTTAAGTTAACCAGTTAGGACTTCTCCCATGGAAGCTATGACATCAACTGATGTAATTTTAAATGAAAAGTGCTATAATAGCATCTCTTACCAGACTTCATCATTTAAGGCTGATTTTTGACACAAGCAGATGCCCAATACACACACACACATGCACACACAAAGGGAGGAGGAAATCTGGCAGTCCTGGCTAAAGAAGCTCTGACAGATGACTCATTCTTTGCCTTTGCTCCCTGCAACATGTGCAACTCAGAGTCTTTGCATCATTAAGCCCCTGCAGCTTTAAGGAAGATGTCCTGATGGACCGTGATGCAGGAAACACAGCCGAACAAGGATATAAATGCTGAAAACGTAACGGATGTCAGTGGGTCTGTCGTTAAATGCAGGATAAGTTCATAACCTTTGTGTGAATCTATGGGAGGGGCTCTGTGATGTTGTGGCTGCTTATGCATTGTTGGAAAGTTTATACATGCAGAGCGAGGACGTTTGGAATATTTCTGCCTGATCGCACAGAGCTCATCTGTGTTATAGCTTGACAAAATTTATTGTGCAAATTTTCAATGTATCCTCAATGAAAGTTGCTTGTTTGAGTACAATTTGCGGCTGGATTTTGTTTGGAGGATCTTTTGTGATTCAGGCAGATGTGACCTTCAGGACCATAAGAAGATTGAATACTGACATTCTTGTGGAAATACACCAGATAAAGAGTTAAGGGCTTTTTTTCATCCACTCTGCTGATTCAAAGGTAAGAATTTTTTTAAAAGCTGTACAGAAATTGACCCACAAAGAAGAAATTTTAACTTTTATGAGATTCCATTCTGTGAGGTCTATGGCTAAAGCCCCAATACTGTGTATCAAAACAAACATTTGTAACGGAACAGAGATTTTTGAGGTGAAGTTCATGGTGTTGTTTAGTTGATTTGTCTAATACTGTCCCCTGCCCCTTGTGTGCCGTCCCTGTTCAGACCTCCTTAAAAGGTGAACACCACCCATAAACCTTCTCACCATGGAGCATTCCCCATCTATGAACTTGTCAGTGGTGGATGGAGACGAGGTGGAGGACCAGCGTCCCCTCCTGCCGCTAAGGATGGTCCCTCCACCTCAGGCCTGCTCTCCTCATTGTGGGATTCACCAAAACATCACAGCACCAGCTGATCAGACAGTGTGGCTGGATAGGACCCAGGCCATGGCCACCACACCTTTATACAACGGCCACCTCTACATTTCACCTTCACCTCGCTCCAACAGGAGGGGAGACAAAGGTAAAGAGAAGAAAAGTGAGAAAAGGTCAGCGGGGAGTAGACAAAATCAAGCACACAAGGAGTGTAATCACCAGTGTAAAGGCAGAAGCGCAGGCGCTCACAGACTCCAGGAGAAAGTCACATCTTTCACTGACGTCCCCATGTCTCCCTGCGGGTCGCCCTTTAAGAGTCCCTGCAGGTCACACTTAGACATCAAGGAAGCTGAGACTAGAGGACGCCGCAAGTCAGGCAATATATCTTTGGAGATGCTAGACCGCCAGAGTCTCCCAGAGATCATCATCACCAGCAAAGATGACGACCTCCATCCACACAGTGAGAAGTCCCAGTATCGACAGGACCTGTCTGAGGCAAAAGGCCTGCTGCCTGGAGCCGAGCATCCCAGTCTGAGCCCCAGTCCTGGTCCACAGCTCAGCCCAAAACATAAAATGAAAGCCGAGGACAACACATACTCAAAGACCCACAACATTGGCTGGCGACTAGTCCACAGGAGGGCTCTGTTTCTGAGGAGGCAGCGGCTGAACGACTGCGCCCTGGCAGTGGGGATATTCGGGGTGGTGATGATGGTGATGGAGACGGAGCTCTCCTGGAGCATATACAGCAAGGTCAGACAGGAAGGAAAATCAGGCTGAGACCCTGAGAAATCCTTTGAAAAATGTGAACTTAGTTACAAGCTTATTCAATTGTTAATTAAGAAATTCGATAGCAAAAAGAAAAAAAGAAATTAAAAACACGCTACACAAGTTATTATCTATTCTAAAAAAACACCCATCATAAGTTCTTTTCAAAGCCTCACTGCCTGAGAAATCCCATTTTCAGCAGTGACATAACACACCTTTCACTTCATTTCTCATTTTGTGTGATAATCAGTAAAGTCTCTGCAAAAAGAAAATTTGATAATTGTCCTCCAGCGATGTTTTTGGATTACAACCCCCTTTTTTTCAACAAATACATTCAGGATCTTAACAACAGGGCCGTGTTGAAAAATATGTTGAGTAAGTAAAAGAACTGATCTCCCACAAACTGCAGGAAAATGCACATTATATCGAGAAAGTGGATTATCTGAGTGTTTGCGAGATCATAAGGTTACAAAGGATCACCAACACCATTTCGTAGATTGAGCTTTGACAATGATGTCATGTTTGTATTTTTATCCGGGTGTGTGTCTCCCGCAGAGCTCCATCTACTCCCTCGCACTCAAGTCTATCATCAGCTTCTCCACGGTCATCCTGCTCGGCCTCATCATAGCATACCACTGCTGTGAGGTGCAGGTAACTTACCTGTTCAGAATTACACAGTCCTCAAAGGGCAGTTCCCTAATTTAAAGGTCCATGTGTAGGATTTTCTGGCATTTCGTAAACAAAATAGATCCTGATAGGACCTTCACAATGGATCTTTAAGGGTGTCCCTGGAAATCTATAGCAAAAAGCAGTTCATCATAATTATGTCAAATTTCTCTATTTGGTGAATGAAAAGCCCCTTAAAATGAAATTCTTTTCTTGAAAGTCACATCACATGAAATCTAAAAATGATTCTAATGACAACTTAAGATTTTGCAACAGTGATTCCTAATCCTCTTGTCTTGTTGCCTCTTAAAATTTAGCAAAGTAAATATATAACCGCTCATCACAGGTTATAACAGCATGAGCAATGTATAATTTAGTTATAACTGTCTCAGGCTGTCTAATTTGAAACGTTTTTAGAGGTTAAAATGTGCAGTATTTAACAATGAAAAAGGCTCAATATAGGCTAATGGAAAGTCTTCAGAATAATAATAGTTTAAAAAAGGTGTGGAAACCAAAAAATGCTACCAGAAGCGCCGCCGCTAGCTGCCGCAGCCACCGTTTTAGTTTGCCCTTGCTGCTGCACCCTCCTATCCCTGTTTTTGCTCCACCTCATGTCTTTTTTTTTTTTGTTCTCGCTCTCTCTTTTAAGTTCAGTTCCCACCAAAGATTCACAACAAGACCAGTCGGTTGCAGGTAAAATTGCAGCCGTGTAAACTGGTCCGTCTCTGCTTGACTCAAGCCAGCTGATGGTTTCACCTTCAGGCACTTTTGTTGCTTTAGTTGAGTTTGGAGCATAATGCACGTCATTTGTTTTAAATGCTGATCAACTCGTATCGACGCCACCAGTCGATGAGAAGAGCGTAGAGCAGCCAATAGACACAATTGCTCTCTGAAATTACCTTGACTGGCTGAAAATACCCTGTCACAGTCTAAATACCGAGCCAAGCCCGATGACAGAGCATACAGAGCGACGAAGAGGTGCAGAAGTATCGTGTTCCTTTAGACCACCTGACTTACAATATGCTGACAGGTTATTATGAAATTTTAGCAGGATGACACCAGAGATAAACTGCCTACCCCAACTTTAAGGCACTTCAGCCTATTTTAACCCAAACCAAGAAGTTTTTGCAACAAAATCTCACGAAACTGCGACCATTTAGAGGGTCTGTGTCATATAACCTGCAGACAGATGTAGGCCTTCCTGTTTTTCTCCTAGATTTAGCTGTTTTATGCTAGTAGCGGCTAATGTAGCCTTGAGCTGCTGAACAGACTACGTAGTCTTGAGCTGCTGAACAGGCTACATGCGTGACATCGCTTCTAACTCCACACCTATGAATTTCTTTGTCTCTTTTCTTTTCTTTTCTTTTTCAAATTTCTAGTCTTCAGTCCCAACCAACGCTGACTTTAGTGATGTCACTCAAGGCAATTTTTTGCAGCCCTTTGAAGACACAAAATTTTAAAATAAAATGCACTCCAATGCTAATATTCACCCTATTGCCTTCTTCCCGCCTCTCCGGCAGCTCTATGTTCATGACATTGGCGCAGAGGATTGGCGGATTGCCATGACAACCGACCGCGTGGCTCTGGTAGCCCTGGAGCTCGCAGCTGCAGCAATCCACCCCTATCCCGTGGGTCTGCTGGCATACTTCGAGCAGACCTTCCAGCACACCACAGCTCGCCTGTCGCTGTCAGAGACGGAGCTGGAGATTGTCCTGGCCCTGCCCATGTTCCTGAGGCTCTACCTGCTGGGCCGCGCCATGATGCTGCACAGCCGCCTCTTCACTGACACGGCATCTCGCAGCATCGGAGCCCTCAACAAGGTGGGAGGTCACCTGTGGACTCCCTTCAGAATCTGGCTTTGGGCTTAACTGGTTTGGATGTCACTGTGATGAGATCATGACACTTTGAAATTAAAGAGTGAAATTTGAGGCTTTGCACCGTCAATTTTGGTATGAATTTAAAAGCTGTGGCAGTGGGCAGAAAAATGTTAAGGGACATGATTCATGAGGTATTAAAGTTTATATATTGGACAGTGATTTTGGGCTTCCTCTGTGAACATTTCATGCACATCTGTTTATGTCTTATGTCTAGGTGGGCCGAGAGGTCTGTAGAGGTGTGAATCTTGAGGTGTGACTATAACAGTTTTGCCCTCATGAATCCCAGTGGCTTCACATGCTGATTATGTCCCTTGCTAGCTCTCCTTTGCTTGTCTGCTTTGTTTTCCACAGTTGATAATATCCACCCGGCTAATCCCTTCCCTTATAAATGCTATTTAAGAGTGACGAAAATGACCTTTGTCTCCCCTCTGCAATGCCAAACCCACTGTCCATGTTTCAAGCCAGATTGAGAACAAGTTTTCTTATCCCTCATCTCCTCTGCATTATATAATCATAATCTGACAGGTGCTATCCTAAATAGTCTGGCAAAGTATGCCCCGGCTGTCAAAATTATGAAATAAATGCATCTCGTTTGTTGATCTCCAGATACACTTCAACACTCGGTTTGTGGGGAAAACACTGATGACCACCTACCCAGGGACTGTGCTGATGATTTTCAGCGTCTCTCTGTGGATTGTGGCAGCGTGGGGCCTACATGTTTGTGAGAGGTATGGAAGATTTATTGGTCTACTGCTAAACCTATAGTTGTGTGATCAAAGCCTGTATATTTATGTTTAATTGTCCTCCAAATGTTGAAGGAAAAACAGTAGGGCCTGACTCATATGGGATATCTGGGGCCGGTGCCGAAATCAATATTAAGGAGCAAGAAAATTCTGATGCATCAGACATATTGGCCAACATATGTATAAAATCGACTGAATGAGGTTATCAAATACTTGTGACAAAGATATGCTATGGAGGCAGGATATCTTACATTTTAACAAATTTTGTCACAAACATTATCAGTGCACTGAACAGAATACATTTCACTTATTAGTTATTAAATAACAGACAGCCTTCCTCTGGAGGAACTACGTAAAAACACCATTTTAAATCACCAGGCCAAGCATTTTTTCTGGCCTTAAAAAAACGTTTTAATGTCAGTGCATCTCGGGGAACATAGACACCGATACAGATATATCTGCAATAAGCCAATATCAGCAAATACTGTCAGCAAATCGATATATATCGGTTGGAAAAAGCAGTGTTGCTTCAATGTTTCTAGTGCAGCAACAAATCCAATTTGCATTCTTCTATACTGTATCTGTAAGAGCTGGTTGACACTGACAAGACAAAATATCACCTAATCTTACATTTGTGAGTTTTTTGGGTGAATATTCGTGTTTTCTTTCATATTTTATAATGCAAGCTGACAGGTGAGTAAAGCAGTATTTCAGACCAGAAAAAGACTAAATAAAATTACATTCAAATATTATGATGAACCAAAATGTCAAGACATTGGTATAACATTGTTATATCTTCTGGCACAGACATATAATTCCTTTTATTCCCACAGACACCACAACTACAGGGACCTGAGCAGCAACTACATGGAGGCCTTGTGGATGGTCTCTGTCACCTTCCTGTCCATCGGTTATGGAGACGTGGTGCCGCACACCTACTGCGGTCGCAGCATCTGTCTCCTCACTGGAATAATGGTGAGAGAGAAGGTTGATAGTTTCCTCCATATTTAAATTAGTTTTGGATTCTGACTGAAACGTCTTCTTGTGACTCTCACAGGGAGCAGGCTGCACGGTCCTGGTGGTGGCGGTGGTGGCCAGGAAGCTGGAGTTGACCAGAGCGGAGAAACATGTTCACAACTTCATGATGGACTCCCACATCTCCAAAAGGGTGAATAGGAGTATTTTCCTCCGTGTGGCTTTTTTTTAAATGTATGAACGACTAAATAGGCCTGAAAGTAAGAGAGATCCTGTACAGGCTTGTTTCCAGGTCAGATTCTTTTTGTGTTTGTTATACTTTATACCATAACGGCATATAACAGGCTATTTTAGCCTGTTATATATGATGTACTACATATGAAATAATTTTATTTAACAATGTAAAGATTTTTGTGTGCATTCTAAATATCTGAGTATCCACATAACGAGTTGAAAGTTTCAAGTGTGGTGTAACTAATTTGCAATGCTTTATTACAAATTAAGCCACATTAGAACATTACACAAGCAAAATGTTGCAATTAGTTTGGGTGAAACCAGGTTCGAAAGTTAAGTATGAGACAAAATAAGTGAAGCACACTCTGTTAAATACATTAGGCTGGTTCCTCAGCATGTGCAGTAAATAACAGTGCTTTCTTTTGGATTTTATGCATGAAGATAAAATAACTCCAGAGTGACTTTCCAAATCCTCTCACTAGATAAAAATTGCCGCAGCAAATGTGCTGAGAGAGACTTGGCTTATCTACAAACACACTAAGCTGTCAAGAGAAAGAGACCACACAAGAGTCCGCATGCACCAGAGGAAGCTGCTGCTGGCCATCCACCAGTAAGACACTTAACTCTCATATAACGCTGCTTCTGCATCAGTCATCAGTGCAACCAAGACCAGCCGCTGCGCCTCCTTGCTATATGTTCATTGTATAATAATAATACCCTGTTTGTCCATCAGTGCCTGACATTAGCACTTTTATATTCACATCACATGGTGTTGGTTTTACATCCTGGTGAACAGGGTATCATTGATGCTTATCTAGAAATTTATACCAATAAACTTGAACACAACCCAGTTATATACTGTAAGGTGCAAACTACTCATTAACCATCATAGTGCCTACACTGTCTTAGAAGTTAGTGTACAAAAAATATCATCATACTGTAATAAGTTTACTAACAGGAATTTTGAAGCTGCATTATGTGTGATGTTGGATGTGATTCAAACTGCAGCTTTAGCTGCAAGGGACTTAAATAATATTTCTCTAAAATTAAATTACAATTTTTTATTTGTTTTGTTTACTGAGATTTTTTTAATGGTTTTATTACTTTCCACAATTTTTTTCCCTTACAGCTGTGAGTAGCCAGTGCTTCCATTTACAATGTGCATTGTATTGTGAGAAAGCAGTGTTCATCACCTGCATACTCAAAAATTGGCTGTTTTTAGTCTGCATAAAAAATATAGCTTCCTTATAGTTTGTTTTGTCATTCTTTCAGAGCAAATACTTTAGACCAGCTTAGGCTCGGATTTAGGAGAACTGGTCTAGTGTGACAGATGCTGGCTTATGATGACATTCCCCATTATTTTGTTAGAAAGGCCCCAGCTCCAATAGAACAGAGATAATGGAAGACAAGATATTTAAAAATTACACTGGAAAAATAAAATCTGTTTTTCAAGAAATATCCTAACTCTGCATAATCCACCAAAGGCACTGTAAACTTTTTACTGCAACTACTGCAGTTTGTTGGTTATGTGTGAACTAGCTATTTAAATGTCGGTTCTCATTATTTTTTTTACCGTCCGATGGTGATAATGCCTTGCTGATCTAATACAGCACCTTCAATAAAACCTGAAATACATTTTTCCCCAGGCTGCGGCGAGTGAAGATGGAAAAGAGAATACTTGCAGACCAGGGGAACACTCTTGTAGACCTCTGCAAGGTGAGAGAGGCAAGTGAACGCATTATTTTGAAATCACAGCCTTTCAAAACCTCAACAAGGTAGCATCTAATATGCTCTGATGCTTTTTTTTTCTCTCTTCTCTACATGGACCTCCATGCACCACCACTTGTAGATGCAGAGCCTGATGTATGATGTGCTGGCGGAGGTGCAGGGCTGCAGGGGGGAGCTGGACTCACACATCCACAGCCTGGAGAAACACGTGGAGGAGCTGAGGGAGGGCTTCAGGAGCCTGATGCCGCTCCTGTCCAGCACCCTGTCAACACAGAACTCCTCCATCCGCCACCTGCTCAGGGAGAGGGAGGTGAAGACGGAGGCTGCCAGTGGAAGCGTAGACAGGTAGAGAGAGGCTGAGGATGGCCGTGCAGGAAAAAGAAATGCTTCTCAGGTGCTTCTGGAGGATTTTATGGACTGCAGCTGAAGTGATCATTTTGGGACAATGACCTCAGTGGGGAGGACAGATTAGTTTAAGTGGGAGCTGTACAGATGTATGTAAATTGTATATAGTTGAGGTAGCAGAAATACTATAAAACCAAGATGTAGAACTAGTTTTAATTCACATATCAAAGATTTTTGCATCTGTCCTGGAGTTGAAGCATAGCAACCTGTCATCAAACTGATCCAGACTACAAAATGAATGATTGGTAGATCTAGAAAAATGTGGCAACTATTCTAATAAAGACTTTTCAAGCAAAAATGCTCAATACTTCACTGTTCTTATCAGTATTAAAAGTAAATCAAATGATTTGGGTATTTCGGACTGATGGACAGAGAAAATGTGTGGTGAAAGCTTTTAAGATAGCCATCTGAATGTTTTCTGACATTTTTAAGACCTATGGATTAATGGAAAAAATACACCCATTAATAATTTGTCACAGCCCTTGTCAATACATTGACTTAATTATAAACATGGACAGTTTTGGGAAAGTATTTCACTCCTTCTGTGTATCTAACATTTAACTTTTTTCTGATTATGTAATAAAATTTGAACATATTTAAATAAAGTTTGGTATTGTAAAATAAACATAAAAGAACTGTGAAGATAACTTTTAATTTCTAATAAAAATGACAAGCCTCTTCTCCATGTTAAATGTCTGAGACATTTAGGAAAAAACAGAACAACAACACAAAACATTTATTAGCCAAAACAATATTTATTAAGAGAGACAGGGTTGGAGGGTGGAGTTACAGCAACAACCAATCAGTCAACAGAACTGTGGAAATCCATCTGCTGTCCATTCTGTCCTCAGGTCTCGTCTCAAATCAGACCGCTGGCTCTGCCGCCGTCTCAGAGGCAGAAGACGCTGATATCAACCGGTCCATCCCCTCCTCTCCCCTTTAGCTCCAGGAGAACAGTTAGTGCTGCTTCCTCCTGAATGAGCACCCTGTCAGGAGACAAAGACAGTCAGACAGATGCGGACAAAAGAGAAGCCTTACAGTACAGAAATAGTGCAGGCGGTGCACGCTGCTATTGTCCTACTCAGTGCTGATGCAAGAGTCATCGTTTTCCCACCACGTGACTGATGAGGTCAACATCTCTTCCCATGACCAACTTAATTCACACCTATTGTGCAACAAACTCAGAAGCGGAAGCTTTGATGCCAAAACTGATTTACTTAAGCTACACAACGCCAAATAAAGTCCACCAACATAGAAGCCAAACTATACAGTAGATGTAGAAAAATGAATTTGTTCTCAGCCTTCGAAAGGGGGGAGCCAGTGGTCTAGCTCAACCCTTCTGCAAACTGAGGTCGATCTGGCACTGGAATGAGATTGGAAGACCACGATAGAGGAAGTCCAGTCACTTAGCAGTGCGGCTAAAATACTGTCGCATGAAAATACATTTTATGCACAATACAATGCTTTTCCAGGTTCTGAGTACCACTCAAATGCCAGTAATCAGATGAATTTAAGCCATGTTGGTTCAATGTCTAAGATCAGAATACATTAAGTTAATGTTCACGTTCTTGGTCAATCTCTGAATGTGAGCACAAAGCAGTAAAATTGCACTGAACAGGGTGCTACTTTTTGCCTTAAGTTATAACATTTGGGATCTTAATTAGCTAAATTTCCATCTTGACCTTTAAGTTTCTTACACTTCAAGTCAGCATGTTTAATCAAATACTGGCTCATAATTAATACAATAAAAAGGTGGGGTTACTGAGCGGGACGATTTTTACATAGCAACTAGTTCAATAAATGAAGTATCTGTAATATCACTCAAAGGTTTTTAGTCCAATAAATATGGCAAAAAGAATAACTTGGAGCTCAATACTCAAACTGCCTTCATTTATTAACCAATTCTTGAAACCTCTATGTGAAAAAGAAGATGCTTGAAAAGTATTGGATTATTGGACTATTAGAAATATATCTGTGTGCTGCTTTGGGAAAGCCTACAAAAGCCTACAAGGGCTACAAAATGGTGGTGGATGTTTCGGGACAATCTCATCATTTTTGGTTACACTGCTCTGGAAAGACCCTTTTCCAAAACCTCGCATTAAGAATCATGTTTCACAAATGGCTGCATGCATACATTTATGGCTCATCGGCAATACTGCAGCCACACAAGCACAAACCCATCTACAGTAAACTTGCAGCACCAGTTATTCAGCGAGAGTGGGCTTGAGTAAACTACAATACTGGGTATGCTATTGACAGAACCTCAGTGTGAAATCAGCAGTTAAACTGGCAAAGTTTGTACTGTAGGTTCATACTGACCCTCTGTGAGACGTGCTTTGCCTCCAGTGGGCTGACACAGGACTGTTGAACAGCCGACACACAGCACGACTGTCTGAGCGTGGCTGAACACTGTCGTGATCTTGTAGCATCCTGGAAAAGACAAACAGACCACCAGTTAAAGCACTAGCATCAAACTCAACATTATCAACATCAAGTTGAGCTGAACGTGATACTGATGAGGTAAGCTTGCATGATTAAAAAAAAATGTACCTGGACATTTCACATCCATAAAGTAAGAGTTGGGACTCTGAACAAGGCGCTTCTTCTTGTGCCTCCTCTTCTCCTCCTCAGGGGATGGGTGCAACAAGTCTTTTGCGAGCTTAATTAAAAGTGAGAGAAGGGAGTAAGTTGGTGATCTAATCAGAATATCACTTAACAATCGATCTGATTAAACAATAATTCCCAATAACGCACAGCCTATCCTGGTAAAACAGAAAACACTGGAATAAATTTATTTACTGACGTAACATCAGTTACGTTAGCACTGTTTTGTCCGGCTAAACTAAAGCTAGCATTACGTTTAGCAGTTAAGGCTTCTCGGCTGGCCTTCATCTCTTTGCATGCGTACGATAACGCAGGCTACGCATTTTCATCCATCACGGAACTTTAAAAAAAATTTCCTTACGTAGGTACACCATCAAACTAACAACAAAATTCAAGTTGAGACTGAGATGCTAATGTTTCTTTATCTTAGTTATAGGCCCTTTTTGCGCCCCCGTCCAACTGGCTTCGTGTTTGCGGTGTGCGCGCAGCCATCTTGTGTCACAACGCGCTCCAATGTGCAGAATTATTTGTTTAAAACTGGGACATAAACTCAACGAAACCACCTAAAACCGACAGCATAAGAATCGCTACTTCCTTATGTAACTATTGAGCCGTGTGTTGGGCCTTCAAAACTCGATTTACTATGTAAACTGTTATTTTCAAACGGCCTGTGAATACTCACTGGCATGTTGGCGAGGAAATAGCCGCTGCCGAAAAGGAGGCATTACCGGAAGCGAGGGGCTCATATCGGTTGTTCCTTTGAGCACGAGCCGGACGTGACGAACTTCACACGGCATGTCGGCCATATTGGTGAGGTCCATTCCACCTCGCTTCAGGGATGCTACTTCCCTGGTAAAAAAAAACAAAAAACAAAAAACAACTTTATATGTTTAATACCAAAATGTCGAAAAATAAAATAAAGGCCAATTAATAGATAAAATAAAATAAGATTAAACTGAAATAGTTTAAATTAAATACACATGTATACGCATTACATTTGGAATATAGAATACTATAACTTAAAAATACACTCCTGTGTTGTGTTATCTTTTTCTTTGAGTGCCCCCTGGTGGCACCTCAGCGCCAAAGTAGCAGGCAAACTTCATCCTCAGTATACACTGAATGATCTCATTTAAATCTCACTTGATAAATTCTAGCACACCTATACACATAGTAAGAGTTCTGGTTCAGTTTCAGTCCATCTCTTGTTCACATTGGGTATGACGCAATTAATTTTTAGCCTGACTCCAGTGTAAGAGATGTTCAGTTTATATTCAGCAGACTGGAGTCGGGCTAAAAATTAATTGCGTCATACCCAATGTCACAGTCTTTTTAATGTGAAATTCCCTCTTTATGCTTCAGTTTCCTCACCTGCAGCTTAGTAAAAAGTCTGTGGCAGATAAATCAAGTGTTTCCTGTCACACTGGCTGACAACTTTGAGGTATGACAGCAGTGGTTCATCTATATTAAGTACTTGGTATTTGGCTGTTGTCAGACTTTGTCCTTGATGTAAATTTTGACCGTGAGCAAACAGAGCAGTAAAATGGAGCTGTTAACAGGGACGTGATTGGCTGTTCTATGCAAAGCATCTGGATTTTAATGTGCTGCACTGTCCTCTTGCTCAGACACCCTTTTCCCACAAGACTGTTACCAGTAGTGCTTTCTTAAGTTGTCACAAAAATGTTCCAAAACAACAACCGAGGACAAAATATATGAATATATTTTTATTAGAAATCATACAGTATATTTGTGTAGAAGCTGATGTCAGCTCTCTCAGCATTATGCTCCCTGTCCTTCCTCCTCCGTCTGGTCAGAGATGCTTTTTTCAAGTGGATCTCTATGCGCCATCAGCTCCTTTATCTTCACATAGATCTCACATTCTGCTGAAAAACGGTTTCTCTGTAAGAGAGATTAAAATTTACCTTTAAGTTCCTCTTTAAAATGTTAAACAAGTAAAATAAATAATGAAAATATATGGAGAGTTATGTTTTAATTTATGTTATGAACTCAAATGAATTGACACACGCACCTGCAGAGAGAGACGCAGCAGGCCTCCTCCCTCCCCCTGCATCTCTAAAGACGTCAGGAACAGAGGCAGCGGCTTCTCTGTAAGTCTGTTTCCTACACAATCAAACACACACAGAACACAACCATTTTAATTAAATCTTCAATGGTCCTTACAAGGCTTCATTATTTATTTTGTGCAGAGTCCTGCTGAAGGAGCTGCTAATTAGCTACCAGCTTTTAAAACTAATTAAAACATAGTAATTTCAGTAATTCAAAGTGTAATGTACATAATAAACCTCCTATTTTTAATTTGCTTCTCTTTTTTTGAACAAACAGCAGTAATATGTATGTATGTCTTTAAACATAAAGTAAAAAGTTTAATATAATTAAACCCTAAACAACACAATCTGTGCTTAAAAGTCTTGAAAAAAAATCTCACAACAAAATTCACATTCAACATTAATGACAGTCGAAAATATTCCTGCTGTCCAACTTAAGTGTAGCTGTGCTGGAAACAATTCAATGTAAAAGGATCGACACACCGCAGCTACTGACCTGCCAGGTTCAGGGAGGCAAGAGTTGTGTTTCCAGGCAGAATAAGCTCACCATTCCTGCAATGCACCAGTGGATCCAGCAGGGGGAGCACTACCTCCACTGCCTCAGCCTGCTGGAGGGGAAGGAGAAGTGCTTAAAATGCAAACTGTATGTTACAGTCAAATTCATCACTAAAAACAAAAAAATGCATCAAACAAACCTCATTCAGGGGTGTACTTGATTTGTCCTGCAGAAAAATAGAAGTAAAATTAAATTATTAAAAGCAAAATACTGTACTGTGTATTTTTTTTTTCAATCATATGGCGCTTGGTATGCATATTCGTACTTCCTGTGCAGGTAGTTGTTTCTCATTGCCTCCCAGCTTGCCACCTTTACCTTGAGGTGTCTTTATATCAGCAGCTAGGAGGGATTGAAAGAGACAACAGCGAAAAGATCAACACCGCTGCTGTCAGAGAATAACGGTACAAGTATTTATCTGTAACAAGCAATTACATTTTCGGTTAGACTTTGGGTTTTCTTTGTTTGCAGCAGGTTTGTCATCTTTTTTAAGCAGGTCCTGTGGGTTAAAAGGTCACATTTGATTATTTGTCACATGTTTTACACCGTAGTTTCACTTTTGGAGATTTGTTGCACATTACCCTTTTTTTGCCTTTGATCTCCCCTTTACTGACGCTCAGTGAAGTGCTGCTGGGCACTGCGGGAAGCTGGCCAGCAGGCGACTGGTTAAAATCAGCCCGAAATGATGACTGCAAAAACAAAGTGAGAGAATCTAAACTGTGTTTGAATATGTGTTAATTAGGATGTGTGTTCTTGTACTTCTGTACTGGTGTGAACCTGTTCAGCAGAGTCAGTCTTCATTTTTTATGTTTAGTCTAAGAATTGATTTTAAGTTAGTGTGCATATTAATATTGGACGTTGCTGCACTCACAAACTGCGACCTTTCCAGAAGCAGCTTCCTCCTCTCCACAACTTCTTCATGAGTTAAAGCAAACTCGCTAAGTACCTAAAGATGGAAATGGTTAAGGGGCGGAGGCTTACTAAATTACATACAAAATGTAATGCAATGAGCAGAATGTAATTTCAAACAGCTTAACCACTGATTTAACTGCATTATCTCTAAGGTTTAAGTTTTTAATGTAAAAGGATACCGCAGCCAGCTGAGCAGCTCCTGCATCTCCAATCCGATTGTTGGACAGCGAGAGAAAGAGCAAAGAGCGATTCAGCCGCAGGCCCTGAAGAGACAAAACACTTCAGCACTCACACAGGAAACATTTGGAGAGAATATGGAGTCAATTTATTGTCATACCTGTGCGATATATGCAGCACCTGCATCACCAATAGAATTGAAAGCCAGGTTGAGTGACACAAGGTTCTTGTTGGCAGATCTGGTTGTTGAGAGAGCTGATCCGATGAGACGAGCAACCTCGTCTCCTATTCGGTTATTTCTCAGGGACAACTGAGTGAGGCTGGACCAAAGATTATATGAATGGGGCTTGTTTGTGCTTCTATTTATGAGTGAATGCAAATCATGTTTTATTTGAACAACTGTTTATTTGCACTACATTGAGAGATGCTTGGTGACTCACGGGCTGTCTTCAGAGAGAAGAAGGCAGTAGCTCTCGTCTAGAAGAGGGTTGCCCTCCAAAGTCACAGCTCTATGAAACAAACAGGAAGGAAAGGATCAGTAACCCGTCTGTGTTTGGCCTCGATCACACTGTGTAGGCTAATTTTAGGCCCATCTCCAAGCTGCCTTTTATTACAAAAATCTTGGGGAAAGTTGTTCATACTCAGTTGAAGTCTTTTCTGGACAAGCATGATATCCTGGAGGTTTTG
>JAQLOL010000008.1:8129159-8172072 GCA_029783665.1 Naso thynnoides | reverse complement strand
CAGCCTTAGCCTTCGTGCACTCATTACTGGGGATGCATAAATGATGCATGATGATCTATTTGACTAACATACTGCTGGCACAAGTTCGTTAAAAATCTGACTGTCTTGGCAGTAGGTTTATCCTTTAAGCATCAGCTGACAGGATGTTTTCACTGAACTCAGCGTCTAAACCAGCGTTTTGACAAGAGGAACTCAGGACTTCTTTTAGGTTTCTATACGACAGTGACAAATCCCTGCTTTATAATGGTCTTACTTTTTGATGGTTGAGAACATATCAAGCAATGCTTTTAAGGCTTAATGTTGATGACTGGTCAAACACAGACACCATGGTAGGGTTGGGCAATTAGATGTATTTACTGACTTTGTATTTTTGGCATCTTATTTTGCTAAATTCATGGTCCGCCTCCTTGAAAGATTTCCTTAATTAAAAATTTACACGCAAGCACCAAAAAAGAGGAACGGGCAGAGTCTGTGGTGTTTTAACTGTGATTAGAAGGAGTCAAAGAGCAGAACTGACCAGTGCAAAGAAATCCTGGCAGACCGGCTGAGCAAGTTGACGAGCAGTGCAGCTCTGTCACTTATGCTTAAGAGCTAAGAAGAAGAATAATCATACGCTAATAATTATACACAGGTCCAAAAACTGTGAGAGAAATGTGACACACAGCGTTTCATATCCATATTTTTCAGGCACAAATCCACTTCATTCCTGCATGCTGAGGAGCGCAGGCATTAAAGCCCTCATCTGGAGTAAGAAAAAAAAAAAACTCTGTACAAGATTAAACATTCAATGAATCTCTCAGTGTATAAACAGCAGTGACTACACACTGCATGTGCTGGTGTACGCTTAGGTCCAGAGTTCAGCTCCTCTGGTGTACCACAGTCCCAGGAACTTTCTATGCTTAAGTTGCTCAGTTTTGCCAACTAGCTGAGGATCTTTTTTTTCTTTTTTAGGCAGGACATGATGCTCAGTGGACAACACTGTGAAATGCAGTTCTAGTGGTAAACAAACAGGAGATCGTCACTGTTAGGAACCAACTGGTCACCTGCCTACCTCAGCATTGCGGAACACCTTGAGCATGTCTGTGTCGAACGCTTCAACTGTCTTGTAGTGGCCCGTGAGGATTTGCTTTTCAATGGTGCTCAAGTCCAAAGGGTCAGACACCTTCTCATAGTACTGGCTGTTCCTGATGGACACAAACACAGCAGGATAAGTCACAACGAAACACCTGAAATGATCCATTTTAAATCCATTATTCTCTGAGACTAACAGTGTTGGCCCCACATAGCCAAAGGAAAATTATAAGCTGTTATTTGTTTTGACACAAAGTGATTACTATCAAAACTGGACTGGAATCAAAGCAGTCTGTCACGGCTGAAATGTGTGGCACAAGATAAAGCTGTTACACTATGTGGGTGCTGGTCGCTGATAGACGAGATAACAGTTACACTGCTGACTGAGAAACAGAGAAACATTATGAATGAGCCAAATGAAATGTGGGTCGGCATTTTTGCACAGTCTTACCTCTTCCTCGATGGGAGGTTCACCAGCGGAGCAGCAAGTGTCTGACCAGATGAATCTGAGATAAGACAACATAATAACATGCCCGTCATCATTTCTCAATCACAGAGCCTTGCCATTACCTGAATATTAAATTTTAGCATAGAGGGACTGATAGGGGTGTGTGAGAGGGATGATCAGACCTCAGATCAGGCTAGAGGTCATACACATGAGAATATACAGAAGCATACGAGAGTTAACGGTGCCTTAGCAAACTGTATTCCAGTATTTCTCAGCTTAGACACGAACCCTTGTAGCTGGTGATCATGTCACAAATCTCCTTGAAGATGTGTGCAAGGCGTGCAGTGCGTGTGACTTCTGTGTTTTCCTCAGCCGCGGCGAGTCTCCGTGTGCGAACCGACCGCGATGTCTGCAGGGCCGAGAACTGCGTCAGGAACACATCTGGAGAGAGGACACAATTACCATGCAGCAAATTTTTGACTACACTTTAGATCACTTACATTTCAGGTACATGCTTAGCAAGTTGTTAAAGTTAGAAAAAGATATTTATTAAAGATACTTTATTTACATTCAGCTGTACATTCAAGTGTTGATAGACTTCAACTGCAGCCACCAAAACAGGGTTTTTCCCGTTTTCTCATGTATATTTGCTTTCTCTGGTTTACATCACAGTCTCTTCTTGCCTCTTAGCTTGTTCTCTCACCTGACTTAATGTTGCCGTCGTCACGCATGACTCCTCCCCAGCGTGTGTATATGGACAGGCTGCTGGCGTCCCTCTCTCTCTCGCCTTCTCTCTTCAGCAGCTCCTGTTTCTCCCTCATCTTCTCCCAGTTCCTCAGGAGAAACACTCGGTGCTTCAGCACAAAGTTCCTGATGATGTACGCAGAGAGGAAAGAAGCGTTAAGAGAAGAGTGTCTGTGTGTGCCAACATCAACTCACAACTCATGTTAAACGCATTAAACGTACTTTTGTTTGTGGTAGGAGTTCTCATCAATGAGAAATTTATTTTAGATAATAAATCAAAAGAAAGCAAGATTTTTTTTCTTTTGATTTATTTTGCACTAGACATAAATTCAGAAATTTTAGCAAATATTGTTTTTCCTGAAATATTTCAGCAGCAAAACGTTTGCATTAAAATGACTGTTTAGGGTTGCAGAGATGTTGAGGAAAACATGGGTGCAATGTGCATAATTTTCTCTTTAAAGAGAAAACAAAAGCAAAAAAATATGTGACTGTTATAATACAACATGTATTATAATCAGTGTTATTAGTGCCAGTAGAAGGTCTGCAGGAACTGAATGTAATACAGCCTGTGGTCATGTGCATCGATTGCTCTAATGGACTTCTTTTGTCAGTTTCTGTGTGTTGTGTTTACCTCTCTCGGTTGGACATGGGCTTCATGAGATGAGGGTAAAACTTGTTGCTGTCACTCGACTCTTCCTCCTGCAGATTAAGAAAGTCCTATTAAAGCACAATCTTAGGTGTTTCTTCTGTTTTCACTGCCAAGTTCAATCAGAATCTGCAAACTTGTAAAGGCTCACACTTTAAAACCTTGACAATGCTACACTGCTGAAAGCCTATATTTCAAATATACCATAATAAACTGTAAGTTTTAGGCCACACCATTTCAGCCCTGGTTCAAAAGCATACTCTTTAAGGTACTCTGTGTTATTTTTTAGACACCTTGCGGCCCACTAAGTGTACCTCTGAGACACAGACACATTCATGCCCTACATAGAAATTGCACCTGCTATTTTATGAGACACTATCAGGTAAAAGCTTCAGTGAGATGATAGTAGCATTTAGTTTCAGGCAAAACATTAAAGTGACTATTCAGGTGTAAACACAGAGCGTATAATACAAACACAAATTCTCTGTGTTTTTATGTGCATTCATCTCAGGCAGAGCAATTTATTGATACTATGATGATATGAGACTAGAGACTATTTTGATATTCGATTTCTTCACTTAACTTAAAACTAAATATTGAACCCACTTCATACTCAAAAAACAGCAAGATGTACAGCATGTAATGTATTTCCATTTAGCCTACAAATACTGAGATATAATTTTTGGTCTGCATCGATGACAAACATTTATCACTCACTCGTTTCTTGAGCTGGTGTTTTGACTTCCTCTTTTCCTTGAGTCGACCAAGCCGCCGAGTCCCTCCTGTCTTCCCGGGCAGACCATTAATACGCTGGCTCTTTCCACCGATGATGCCTCGGCAGCTCTCTGAGCCACACTTACACACTTGCTGTAAAGCAGAGGGAAAGAAAGTGCCCCCCCCAAAAAAAAGCAATGAGTTGTGAAAGTGAGACGAGGTCTTGCCAAAATAAAAACAGCTCCGATGGTAACTCTGGAAATACACTTTACTCACAGCATCCATCTATGATGCATTGTGAACATATTTATTATGTGTTCTAATGCACCTATAGTGCTGTAAAACCATAGTTATGAGCATAAACCACCTACAACGCATTCTAAGTGTGTTCATAATGTGTTATATAATGTGTTAGATATGTTTTAATGCATTATAATGCATTATAAAGACAGGCTTCATAGAAAGTGCTACCAGATTTCCTACAGCATTAATAACTGAGGAGGTCAAACATGATTCTTGGTGCTTTACCTGCTCTTCTGTATTGAAGGAATGGAAGTTGTAGTCATAGGTGAGCTCAGTGCCACTGGGGATCTCCTTGAGAGCAAAGAGGCCGATTCTGTACACCCCGTTTACTGACCTGAGAGAGAGAAGTCACAGGGAAGCTGAGTGAGGTGTGCAGCATTCACAGTCTTAGACTTAAATATAAATCCAGAGAAAGTCCCTTAAATATTACATTTTTGTAAATATACTCATAGGTTATAAAATAATGTTACTTTCAGCACATTCTGAACAATCCAACATTTCCCTTTCAGTTAAACTTGAAGTTGAAGATTTTGTTTCGCCTTGAAACAAAGTTAGAATGACAATTAAATTGAGACATTTTAAAATCAGGACACAAAGAGATAAGGACTGTGTCGGTTTTCATTTACTCGATTTGGCAAAAGCTCAACAACTTGTCTTTTCTACTTTTCCCCCCTCCAAACGAAGCACTGCTCTAGCTTTGACCATTGTTCCAAGAATAAAGTGCACTTTTCTGTTTGCCAGCCACTTGATAATTTATTCCTTCTATAGGGGTAAAAAGCTGGTTCAGCGCATTGTCTTCAGGCACTACAGCTGAATCTAAGTACCGGCTGCATGTAATCTCTCTTCTATGACAAGATGGATGACTCGTCAGGCTTTGTGCTGAAAATCCTCCATCCTTTAGGAGTCTTTTATTTCAGCCCAGCCACTTTACATTAGACACACACATACAATCACACACATACACAGACCAGTGTCCTAGATTATGAGCTGGTCTGTGCTGAAGGGCAGAGGGGAAAATTTGATAGTTGACTACTCTCTGAAGGTCCTTAGCTTTTCACGAACAAACTCTTTGAGGGTGGTGGCATGGTAACACGCGTTGCAGATTCTGCTATATACAGGCAAGCCACATCTGAAGGAAAAATCCTAATAGGTTTCACTTGTAAAAGCCAGGCACAGGGAGGCCTGCGCAGCAAGATCTCTGATTGTGGTGGATTTAACCATGCTGTGAGAACAATCCCTCAGGAAACCAGTGAATTGTTTTGGCGTGATGCGAGGCCTTTAAGCCATTTAGGTCTCTGAACACTAGCAGAGGCTGACTGAGGTGATCTCATCAGATTACCACCACACAACAACCACATTAATGAGGCTGGGGTTTCGAGGCAGAGCCTGCTCATTTAAATGAAGTGCACCTGCCACACGTGTTCCTTTTTACAGCTTGTGTACGATGCCCAAAATAGGGCGGCACAATATTGCTCACCATTACTGTGACTTCTTATTGGTAACAAGCTTCTAATTATAACTTCAAATTTCTCCCCTAATAAGGAACTCTAACTCCAATACAAGAGAATACCACATTTGCATGCATGAAAGTAGGCATTCAGTCATTTACAGCAACAAGTCACATTTTAACATGTGGTTATTTACTGGAAACCATTGTTCTAAGACAACAGGCATGAGGAGTCAAGAATAAAACTGTTGCAGCAGGACTGTTTGTGGCCTAATCTCCATTTGACATGAAGAAATTATCATTTCTATTTTTAATATCTTCTCTGTGTTCTGCCACTGTCAGTATTCTCAGTTTGCCTTGTACAGACTGAGTAAGAAATTACCCAACTCACAAATTGTCAGGTACAAAACCTGACAGCGATTAACAAAAACCATTGTGATAATAGGCTCCTATTTTCCAGTTTGTTAACATAAATGATGGAAATCTTTATAGAAGAAAACACTGAAAAATATGAACTTGGAACATTTTCCGATCAGCTTTTCCCACTCTCCTCCCACAACAATCTAGCAAGATTCTCAGCTTCACTTGTTTAACACTTGTGCTACAAATACATGCAGTGACTGCTGCTGCACCTGACAGAGGATATGCATGCACTAGACCTCATGCAGCTGACACAATAAACACTCTCCCCAGCAGTGTCACATTTTTACATAGAGAAAACAAAATGCCACAATGTGCCAACAAAGATAAGGAATACAACTGCAAGCTAATGAACCTGCATGTAAACAACACAGTATTTAAAATACTTAATGTCCAACTGAAATTGCTTTTTTTGTCTGTTTAAGCAATAATTCTGCTCTATAAACCACTTGTCCTTTTTGCTCTACATTGAGCCACGAGGGAACACCACTGTAGACCTTTCTTGTCTCCCTCATAATGGATGGAGACCTTATTAATACGGACAATCATGCTTGCTTTGAAAAGTAACATTATTGTACAATAAAAGGTGGAGCACATCTTCACATTTAAACAGAAAGAAGCTACGACGGAACAACAGACTTTGCACAACAATCCACAGTAGCTTTACGGCAAGAATCTCCTTCTTATCTACAAACATACGTGAAAACAAGTCTTGTCCTGCACCTCAGCTTGTAGACAGAGTGAGCAAACATTCACTGGGGAATAGCAGCCCTACTAACATTAGTTTGCAGGATAGATAACTAATAAGCTGCCCACCTGCAGCTTTGCAGATTCTGATATTTCCCCAAAGAGCTTTTTTCTTCCCAATAATGATCTTAATAAGAAAAAACTATTAAGAATACATTCATGACTGCAATAACGGATGACTAAAAGTGATGTCAGTTGGATTTTGCAAATGTTTTGTGAGAAAGGCAATGCACTCGGCATGCACACCATATTTTTAGGTGACCAACACTCAGTGTGACTACAACTTTAAATGTTATGAACAAAAGGGTTAAATATGGTTAATACTCCTTTTGTTTTACTTTTACTTGAAGTCCACATAATCAGATGCAGAGGCAAGTGAACACAACAATACATGCTTTCTTTGTCATTATAGTTTATGTGATGTAATGTAATGCAGTTAGGTTAAGGGAAGGTCTGGTTTATTTATCCATCCTGAACAACTTGGGGCAGTTGCTCAAGCTCTCTCCTGAAAAGGCTTATCCAAATCAGGGCTTTGGTCAGCGCCCAAAAGCAACACAAGGACATTAGAAGAGAACTGATCTAAAGTAGCCATGACACCCACCACTTCTGCATCTCACAGTTGGGTTCGCAGCTGTGGTTTATGAAGCGTGCCTCATTGCCCATTCGGTAGCTGTCAATCACCATGCCGCTATCCAGGTTTAGACAGTAGTGGCCACTGTGGGAGAAGTACTGCTCCATCATACGGCTCCTGAACGGTTAAAAGAAAAGTCCTTATTAATATCCCCACCAAGATAAATTAAGTCCTGTACTGAGGAAGTGACGCAGGCAAAGAGTCAGGCGCAGAATATTAAGGATATGACATCTACTTAGTTTTTAGACAATATCTGCCGCCCATCACAAGTTTCATTCATGAAACTTTTCCCAATGAACTCACCTAAACTCCTGTTCGCTAACCACCTCTCCCAGGTACTCGATGATAAACTGTCCAGGGCGAAGTGGCTCCTTGGTGCGGATACCCCAGCCTTTGCCTTCAGCACGGAATCTCTCCAAACACTGGACCCACTCATGTCTCTGGATGTGCTGGTTGTCACACTGATCACCACATGGACAGGTGCTGGGAGAGCACTCAGCAAAGCTCATCCTTGGAAAAATAAGCAAAATGTAAAATGAGGCTCTGGCTGCTGTTCTTTTGTCTTGAAATCATACATACCCTTACCCACACTTCCTATGACTAAACAACAGCTTTACGACTACATAAACTTACTAATATATGACACAAGCTAGGTGCTGACTTTGTAAACAGAATAAGACTGTATTATCCAATGGTATAAACTGAGACTGGTCTATACCTATTCAGGCAATCATCCAGGCAGCCTTTTTCATCTGAGTTTTCACGAGGTTTACAGTTGCATGTAGTTGTTTCATAACCAGAGAGAGGCTTCACATCCACATAGACATCTGTTAGAGAAAGGGGGAGTTACCATTTTACATTTACAGTCACTGGAACTTGCATGAAATGTGACCAACAATGAGAGCATCAAATATTTTTTAATTCCTGTTGCACAAAATGCACATAATTTATAACAAGGATTACAGTCGCAGCAACCAAGGCAACGCAAGTAACAAAACAAAGAATTACAAGCACATCCATTAAATCAAGCTACAAGGCTACATCAGCATACTTACTTGATCTGATCTTTTTATAAAGGGGGACATCGGGCCTCTTGTAAAGCTGAGACAAGAAGATAGAGGGGTTTAGAGACAGAAACAAATACTTACATGAGCTTCCAATAGTGCTTTACCTTTTAAAACTACTAATCTGTAATTTACTGCAAGCATTGAAAGTCCCAAAGAACACTAAGTGCTCAAACTGATTGATCACCTGATCGTGTTTCCACAGCCATAAGATGTCGTAAGGCAACTGGAAATCAATGCGCTTCTGTCTCAGGTACTTCCCTGAAAAAAAAAAAAAAAAACGAAGAAGAATAAGAAAAGAAAAAAGGGAAATTCAAGGAGGGAATATAAAATCTGTATGTAATAGAAGGAGGAAGTCATTTTTGACCATATACATAAATCAGTTGTAAGACTATCCAATTTATTTTTTATTAACATAACGTATGTAAATTAAAATTTTGACATATTGATGAAACATTTTCTGTTTTTCATCGTATGGCAGTGGCAAGTATAGCCCTGTGGCAACTGAAAAATAAGGTGCTTTTTCCTAGAAACAGGTTCACTGATAATAATTAGTAAAACCAGAAGCTCTTCACATTTCACTCCAGTCAAAACAGAAGTTGTAGCTTTTAAACAGCAAAACTCTGACTAATCAATTTTTTTGAGACTGACCAGGGATTTACCACTGCATGTAAAAACATGACTTATGGAATGAAACTTTGAACAGCAAACATTAAAAAAAGTTTGTATTAATTTACTGGTCAATTAATTAGATGGTAGTTATATGCTCAGACCTGTGTTTTAAACACAGGAAGTACAGAGGAAAAAAAAAAGGACCCAACTAGATACTCACCAACATGTATAGGTGCTGGAAACAATCCATACTCATGTTCCCCAGGTATGTATTCTAGCTTCTCTTTCTTTAGCTGCAGAAGCTGACTCCGGGGGCTACAGTTTGTGGCACAGAAATGATAAAATGTAGAGGCAGTACACCAGCACTACAGAAAAACAGTATTATAGCACATGGGTAGCTACAATAATTCTCAATATCAAAAGCAGAGTAAAGAAAAACAAGTATTTCTTAGGCACTCACTCTTCAGTCTTGTACACATCAGAGTAAAGTCCTGCCTTTTGGAACTTCTTCTTTGGAGGTCTAGCTGGTCTCTTCTCCCGTTGGCTGGTTATGGGCATGGGTGGAGCCTGTTCCCTAGAATTGGTTCCTGGGCGTTCAGGAGAGCACTGGCCATCTGGCTTGCCTTCCACGGAGCTAAAAATAGAAAAATTATTTGGTTTCTAGTGGCACAATAATTGTTTTTATGTCTGTATTTTATCTTAACTTTGACACTTACTGTAAACTTGTGTCAGTGTCCAATGGGAATGTGCTTACCTACGAAAGTGCTGGAGCTCATCCTGGGTAAGCCAGCTTCTTCCTGTCCCAGTTCTAGACCTTGCCACCACGTTACCCAGGTTCTCCTCTCTGTCCGGCAATTGCTCCTCAGTTTCTTGTACCTCCCCGTCCTCTTCATCCTCATCTTCTTCCTCCTCCCCATCTCTTTCCCAGTGCTTCCTCTTCTGACCTTTTCTTCGTTGGCCTTGGACTACTGACTCAATAGCATCTGTCACAGTGTCCCCCTGCCACCCTCTGCCCCCTGCCGGCCGTTCCGCCCCTCTGTCCCTATGCCGGGCCTGATTCATCTCAGTCACTGGTGGTGGCGATGGTGGAGGGGAGGGTAAAGGGTGTTTCCTGGGACGTCCAGGGCCCCTCTTCTTCACCACGTTGTTTCCTGTACGAGCCTGTCTCTGCAGCTTCTTGGCACGCAGGATTTTGTTGACGTGGTGCAGGCTGTGTTTGGATGGCTGCGCCCGATGGGAGTGGTGGGGCAGGGAGGCATCCAGGCAACAGTCCTGAGAGGGAGAAAGGCAGGAGGAGGAAACAGAGCCGTGGGAGTGAAACAGAGAGGGCTGGTGATGGTGCTGCTGCCGGTGGTGCAGGGATCCTTCAGGCCCTTCAGAGGTTGAGAGGCCAACACCTCTTGTCTGGATACCAGATGACCCTAGTCAAAGAAAGAGAACATTTGTGCCACGCAATGCTGGAAATTGACTGTTTGTTTCTGGGTTCAAAGTTCTAGTAGCAGGGCTGGGCGATATAGTCAGGGAATTATATTGCAATATCTTTAGGCTTTGTCTCGATACATAATATATATCTCAATATTTTAAAATGTCCTTGAAAGCACCTCACTAATGGTACAACTGGGACACAGAATCAAAAATTACAACATTTTTGAACAAATTTCCTCCCTGATGTGACAATACTGCAGGGATGACTAGTGGTACTTTAACAACATATTAATACAATGACCTTTTTTTTTAAAAAAAAAAAAAGATGATCAGTAATGTGGATATAATGACTAAGTGGGCGAAGACAAGTATTAAAACAAGTAAATCAGTCTGGGAAGTTCAGAAAATTACATTATTTTACTTAAATAATTACCAATGCAGCCTTTAAAACTAGGAAAAGAAAACACTCATGCCACATCACAGTGTAACAATAGCCAAAATATATGACGATATAGAGCTTAATATCTCCCTAATAATATAATCTCTTTAAAGTGCCCTGCCCTATCAGGTTTTTTTTTCTTTGGAAAATATTTAGTAATAAAACTTTGTGAATAATGTTTGTCTTGCTTTCACAAAAATAAATACAATAATAAAAATAATAATAAAAATAATTTACTCGTTCTCATAAAAAGCTTAATCTTTTTTTTTTTACTGTGGATTTTGCATAAATAATTCTCCCTCACACTACACACACTTCATATGCCTAAAAAAAAATAAACACCAAAATAACTGTGCACTAGAGCTCTATCTGCCCCAACAGTCTTTTAACATCAAACTTTATCAGCCTTTAAAAGAACTTTACCATTGATCTCACACTATCACAGTACCTATTCTCTTTATGCTAAGTACTAAAACAATGACTTAAACATTTCTGACAAACTGCTGTGGCATGTTCAACTTTTCTTGATGTCCTGCTCCATCCTGGCTGTGGCTGTCAGCTCACAAAGTGACAAAGACAAGCAAATCAACTTAATGAAAAGTTAAACATATTTACCTTCAACAAAAGGCAATCATTCAAGCCAAATATCCGTCAGCCAAACCCAAACCTTGCCTCATTTTTCCTTGCTGACTTCTGTTTTACCACCTGCTAATTTACATGTTTTCAGCACGCAGTGATGTCAGCAGTGAGCTCCAGCTCTGAGGTCTGCACCCTTCATCATGATATCACCATTTACCATTGTATATAATCAAAATGAACCCTATGATAGGGCTTAATGTGGAAAAACTGAACTTCTCCTTTAAGTCCTCTCTTTCCACATATCTTTCTTTCACCTCTTCCTGTATTTTTTCAAAATTAACATTGTTCTCTTGTGCCTCATAATACTGATTCTCTTAACTTCCCTGTTTTTTTTTCCCCTTCTGCCCCATTCCCATGTGTTCTGTGAACATGTGGTTAGGATGGTTTATCATGCATGGTGAATAGGACTTCATTGTAGTTGACAGAAACAAACATTTGCCTTTTCTTTTGCAGACATCAACATTTTGTAAATCTGCACATTTGGATGAAAACATACTTACACCTGCACCTTAGTCCTACACCTTCTCTTTCATTTTTTACAGTTTTTTTCCCCACATCACTCTCAAATGTCTACTGTCTGTCATTATGTATCTAACTACCTCCATCATTTCTCACTTGTCTTGTATGTCAGCCCAGTCCCCACCCCTGGCTTCCTCTACCTTCATGGTGCAGTCTGCGACCGTTGGTTGACCCCCAAGTCCTGCGCTCTAATCCAGGATTAACCTGGCATGGTTTGAACTGCTCCATGCTGCCTCAGGGACTCAATATACTCCCAAACGGAGTGTATACGGACAGCTGCGGACACCGCGGATGCATAGCAATACTGTTTATACTACTTTCTGGAGTATGCTTAGAGTATACATTCCACAAGTGAAGCAGATCGGCATTTACAGTATCGGCACACACAGGGCAAAGACAATACACCCTCTGATAAAAATTTTCTATCATACCAACCCTTGTGGACCCTCACTCATGAACCCGGAAAGTTGAACTTCAGCTTCAAAAGGGACCTCACAGCTTCCCATCTCACTTTACTAACATGCACATACATATCAAGTAACATTTGCATATAAAACACCCTCAATATCAATGCTCACTCGCAGACACACAGGCACATCAGTCTTACTCGAAGGGCATTCACGGAGTCACGCTGATAAGCAAGACCGTTGCTGAAGAACTATTTTTTACAACAGCAACATAAGATCAGCCCAGGTGCTGCTGGGTGTACTGAAGGACAGGACTGGGCCTCACTTTGTGGACTTTTGAGGGAAATGTCTACTAAATATAGCATGCTAACAAAACACTCCACCCCTTTAGCTCTTGCAGAAACACTATATCAACTGAGGCCAACTGCGGCAATCCACACTCACAGAGGAGCCAGTTTGAGTCATTACACATGCTATTTTGCCAGGCCTGTAACCGCTAGTAAGAGCTACCAAATGTCGGACAGTGTACACATTTCAGATGTCACTGTGTCTTTCATGGGGGCTTTTTTTTCTTCCTCAAAATTATACAGGGGCCCATTTACTTGGTATTTTCTTTGTGCAGATGGGGGAAAGCCGAGAGGGCTTCACTGACAAAACTGATAACTTGCCACAGTTGTTTGATCTAACCACAACAGAGATATGGATGGTTCCAGTTACCACAATTTCTCAGCACTATAAATGATTTTCAAGAGATGAACAGGCCTCACTGAGCAGAGATGAAGCAAGATTTGAGAGGCCCCTTGCTGTGATATTTCAATGTCTGAAAGGGTTACTTCTAAAATGCACTGTCCTGATAATCAGTGGTGGATCTAACTGCTTGCACACTGTGTCAAATTTATCATTATCGTGCCAAGCAATAATGTTCACTGGACATCATCAAATCACAACCAGCCATATGACCCTTGATTACTATGTCAGAGCCATTTTTGTAAAATAAATTTGGGGCAAAACAACAATATAATCTTTAACAACAAATTACAAAAAAAAATCTGCCCCAAAAAACTCATCAAATTTCAGTTTATGGGGCCGCACGAATAATATGGGACTTACTGCAGTCAATGGAATATCCAAAAACAAATAAATGCAAATTGCTCCCTGCTGCTTTCGATACTGTATACAAGGCTCTTCTCATTTTAAAAGAACTATGATGATGCAGTAGCAACCTGTTTATCCGTTTATCATTAGAAGCTCTGCTTTTGACACAGATCCTCACATATATCACACATATACTTCAACCAAATTAGACTCACCTAACTCTCTCCTTTCCGCAGATGTTGAGCGGTCCTTCCTCATAGGCCGGTCCATGCGGGAGAAACTGGAGCTCTCTGAAGTGACCTCAGTCTTTCTGTTCCTGCCTCCCTTCATCGCAGTGCGAGTGAGAGCAGAGGCAAACAAATTTGTAAGGTTTGGAGAGTCATGGGCTGCAGACTCTACATCCTCTGTGGGTGTGAGAGGCTCCTCATCCTCACTGTCTGAGCAGCCTGCTGGGTTGTCAGTCCGTCCATCTGAGAAGGGACCCTGGCCAGGAGCAACATGACACCGTGAAAGCTTAGAGTAGTCCGCCTTAGAGCTACCCATCCTGAACCACGACTCTACTGGGTGGTGGCCTTTTGAGGTGCTACCCAATGCAAGCCTAGATGGGCCTAGACAGGACATGGAGCTCTCTTTGCGCTTGTACCTTTCTGCAGACGAGGATGAGGATGAGGAAGGGGAGTTTGCTGAAGTAGCAGTAGCTTGCTTGCTAGCACCAATACTTGAAGTGTCTCGTCCAAAGCGGCATCGTTGTAAAGACTCTGCCATTCCTAAACTGCCAACTCTCTCTCCTTTCCCTGATGCTCCACTGTCAGAAATTCCTGCATTAGGCCGACTCTCTGATCCTCCTCTTGCAGCTTCCTCCCTTTCCTCCTCAGCACAGCGTTCTCTGTGTTTGTGTCTATGTTTGTGTTTGTGGTGCCAGTTGAAGGAAAGCTCAGAGGACATGGGTGGGTACAGAACAGGGGACCTTCCTCCTCCCAGGTATTCCTGCCTAAGTAGCTTATGTTTTTTCTTGTGAAATTTTGACGGGTTCAGCAGGAGATGTGAAGGGTGATGGTGATGCATATAAGATGTTGGGGGAGGAGGGGGGAAAGACGGAGAGTGGTGAGAGTGGTGGGATGGGGCTGTGTGGGGTGACTGGTGGTGTGGGTGGGGATACAGAGCACTAGCTGGAGGATAGCCTCGGTAATAGCCCAACCCCAGGGGCCCGGAGGAGTAGGGAACACTATAAGAGGGGTGGTAGAAGCCTCCACTGGAGAGTGGGAAACCAAGCCCAGGTACAAAAGGAACTTCAGATATGGACTCCCTCAGTTTGGGAGGCCGCCCTCGTTTCTTCTTCATGTCTGGTTTACGAACATAGTGCAATGGGTCACAGGAGTAAGCAGGATGGGAGTAGAAGCTGCCAAAGTTAACCCTGAAGATTGTAGGCAGGAGGTCCCTGTGGACATAATGATGCGGAGGAGGGCCACCTGCACCTCCTATTCCACCACTAGCCCTGCTCCCCACTCCTGGCAGTCTACTTGTTCCTGCTGCTATACCTATTCCGCTGCCGAGCCGGTGCCCTGTTGTACGGTGTGCTATCCTTATTTCACTCAGTCTCACAACAATCTCATCCAGCTCAGCAAGAAAGTCAGGGTCAAGGCGCCGGGAGCGCAGCTGCAAGTACTTCTTCTTGCGCTTTCGTTTCTGTCTCTTTAGCTTGTCATAGCCAGGGCATCCATGGCTACGGCGTTTACACTTGTGCTTATGTTTCTCCTTATGTCCCATTAAGGAGGATGCTGGAGCTGCTGGGTGAGGTCTCCGGGGATCAGGAGAGGACCTTGCCCCATGGGGTGATGGAGAGGGTGAGGGATGTTCCATGAGCACAGCAGAGTGTCGCCGCCTGCCTCTGGAATTAAGGCCCACCCCTGGACCCATAGCGGAACCAATGACTCCTGGTATTAATAATCCACTGCCCATCCCAGGTGGCATCCCAATTCCACCCAAGCCTCCTGCCCCTCCAGCTTTCTCTCCTCGATCAGAAGTGCTGTTATTGTCTGTTCCTATACCACTGTCACTAGGCACTGTCTCCTCACTATGCGACTCACTGACTGGTGATGGAGTGGCTTCTTTCAGCTCACTGAGGGGGGCAGGGGAGGTGGGATGGAGCGGCCTGGGAGGGGAAAGCTTATGGTAATGGTAGTGCTGCCTATAATGGTGGTGGTGATGATAACCACGGCAAGATGACTTTTTCTGGGAAACTGCGGTGGCCATAGATGAAGACATCGAGCCAAGCCCTGGGTTGCGAGGATTAGGAGCTGAAAAGGTCGGGGGAGGGAAGGAGAATGCGTTGTGGCTATGATGGGGGTTAGAGTAGTGAGAGTGACCGGCAAAGTGCACGGAGCCTGGCTCCACAAAACTGGCATCGCTGATGGGACTGTGGCCTCCACTAGACTGTGAGAGGGAAGGGGAAGGAAAGACCTCTGAAGAGGAAAGCTGGTGCTGTTGCTGGGACTGTGATTGATGGTGATGGAGCGGGGAAGTGGTGTTTGGGGATAGGAAGGGGTCTGATGGTTGAGTTGTAGCTGTGGAACTAGTCACTGCTTTTGGTTTACGTCCTCTTCTCTTACCCATATATATTGTGCCCTTTTTACTGACATTAATTTGTGGCCCTAGTTTTCCCCCAAAAGAAGCAGCCAGTGAGGACAATGATTGTGTTGTAGCTTCCACAGAGCCAACTACCCCACTAGTGGTGCTTTTAGGGGTGTCTTCTGTTCTTGGACCTAACAAGATTTGACTGAGAATACGCTTTCGTTTCATACTTTTCATCTTATTGATCTTGCCAATGATAGTTTTCATGATAAGTTGCCCATTTCCTTTGCTGCGGAACCGTCTGTCTCCCATGTCCCCTGACTCCGGAGCCAATGTGGGAGGCTGACCCTCCTGGGGTAGGGTAGGAGGAAGGCGCTTGGGGCGTCCACGTTTTCTAGGCATAGGTTTAGGGGGGTTCAGGTCCACCTCTGGGTGAAGAACAGGGGGGTCCTGCTCTTCTTTGGATTTCAGTAAAGACGAAAAGACCTTGGAGGGGGCCAGCTTGTTAGGAAGGCACCCATGGGCTGGGGCGTCAAGCCTTGGCATTTTAGACTTTGGCCTTCCCCTTTTCTTAGGCTGGGGTGGCAAGAGCTGTGATGCTGGACTTTGTGGCACAGGATTTGGTCTGACCTTATTTGGGTTGGGAGGCCTGCCCACAGGTCTTTTAACGGGTGGTGATGGTGTTTCCAAGCTTGAAGATAAAGGCAAGGTGGTTTTGCTCTGTTCAAAGGGACTGTCCTGGCCTGCTCTGTGACTTAGCGTCTTATTCATAACACGGGTCCAGCGGGGTTTCCTTCCTCTGCGTTTCTTAAGGGGTTTGTTGTCCTGCTCTGCAGGGGAGTCTACAGATGAATCTGGAGAATCATCTCTAAGAGGAGTTTGTGGGCCATCGTCACCATCTGCCTCTGGTGAAGAAGGTGCCCTTTGTCTTCCAGGCTCAGGGGGACTGCTGGTTCGACCAGGTCGGCAAATGTCCCTGTTGGGACTGCGCTTACTTGGACTAGAACTCTTTCCCCTCTCAACTCGCAGTGACTGATTACTTGGCCCCTTGTCTTTCCCTTCTGGCTTTCCTGTTACTGTTGAAGGAGGGCACTTTGTTAAGTCTCTGGGGCTGTCCCTATCCTGCTCCATCTCACTTGCACTGCTTCCCTCTGCCAAAGCAGGACTTTCTCGTGCATGGTGTCCTTGCGATGGAGCAGGGGAGCCCAGGTGGCTCACAGCACTCACTGTCCTCTGCTCAGCTGCGGTGGTGGAAGAGGATGAAATGGGTAAAGATGGAGAAGATGTGTTGTGACCTAGGCTGTGAGTTGGGCGTGATTGTGATTTAGAAATGCTACTGTTGCTGTTGTCATTGTTACTGTCTTTTGACATGACTGACAGGCGGTTATTGCCATAGGTGAGTGCTGGGCTGCTGCTGCGACTGCTGCTGTTGCTGATGTTGTTACCGCTACTGCTACTTGCTTTCCCAGCCCCTTCTGTATCCTCCTTCCTCAGTGGTGCCAGGGTGGGTGAATTTTCCATAACACTGTCTTTGTTCCTAGAACCATAGGGCCGACCAGGCGGTCGTGATACAGGAGGGGGGGGAGAAAGGTGTACCATTCTTGAATATGTGTTCCTATTGGCCATAGCTCTGTCTCGTTGCTTGGCAGTGGGGGCCATAAAGCCTGAGCTTGGGAGAGGAGGAACAGGGTCAGTTTTCATGAGTTTGGCTGGCTTAGGGGTCTTTGATGGTGGGCACGTCGCTATCAGCTGAGCTAATTTCTCAGTGACTGTGGGTGCGCCCCAATTTTGAACACCCTTGTCCTTGTCTCTCTGACTTTCAGTACTGTAGGTATATTGAGGAGGTTTAACTCCTTCAAAGCTGGGTTCTTTTGATGCAGGTAGTGGTGAAGGTGAAGATGTTCGGGGGTTGGTTTGTGGAGTTGGTGTTTTCTTCCCAGAGGGATGCGTTTTGCTGTCTGGTGGAGGGCGGTGAAGGTTAAGGGGCCTCTCAGGTATGGTGGTGGCTGCTTTCATGTCTGGCTTTGTATCAGACTTGCAATCCATCTTTGGTGAACCCTGCCAAAAATAAGAAAAAAAGAATGAGATGGTAAGTGATTACTAATAACATATAGGTGGTAAGTAAGGTGTAATTGTTAGATTTAAGAAATACACCGTCCAGTTTCTAAATGACAACAGCTTTAAATTCTATTAAAAAATTAAGAACAGCTATGGTGCTAATGCCACTGAACCTCACACATCATGCCAGAGAGAGCCCTGGCTAAAAGTAGAAACTATCAATCAGAAACAGGATTTTTATACCCTTTAACAAACTGCAATTCATTGATAAGATTTTCTGTCCACTGCTGCTTCCCGGGCATGCCCATGGGGGAAGTTACACTCAACTCAATAACACTTCAACATCAGGGTCAGATTGGGGACAGAGAGGGAGAGCTAGAGAGAGGGGTCACGTGGGGGAGGGGGGTGGAGAGGACATGGCCAGGCAGAGACAGAGGATACACGACACAAACGGAGGGAGGTTGAAGAGGGTGGAGCATGATGAATAGAGACAGGCCATCAGGGAACACAAAGAAAACTAAAGAACAATTTATGCCCTGCCCTTTATCTGTGCAATAACATAATGATGACTAGGGTAACCTTGTTGTGGACCACAGCCTAACTGATGACTGGCTGATAACTTAAGTAAGGTAAACATACTAACGTATGTACGCTAAATAAACACAATACATTGGTGTACATGCTGGCTGTTATGACTGAATGTTCGTGTTTGGCAGACTGCAAATCCATTACTGAATCAAATTACAGAAATTGACAATGTTCTCCCTCCTTACCCTTTTTGTCGGAGCACTCCCATTCACTTGGGATGGTGACAGGGTGGTAGTGTTGGCAGGAGGACCAGCAAGAGGCGGCGGTGTAGAAGCTTTAGCAGAGGGCGTTGATGAAGATGATGGGGCTGGTCTGTTAACACTGGGACTCTTCTCCCTCTCTTTTTCCCTGCCTTGTAAAGGACTCTGGCTTTGATTGCCTTGTCCATCACCTGTAGCCCCTGCACGGTTTCCACGAGCACTGCCACCTCCACGTCCTGTGTGCCTCACAGTGGCCCTGAAGGCTGGTCGGCAAACGTAATTCTCCAAGATCTTAGGGGGCTTCTTCATGCGTTTAGCTTGAAGGCCAATCTTAAGCTTGACGTTGCCCTCGGACAGGCTGCTCTCTTTGATGGAGAAATGGGACTGGTCACCGTCGGCACCTCCTTGCCCACTTGCTCCTGCGCCTCCTGTACCAGCAGAGACAGTGGCAGCTCCCTCCTTCTCTCTGTCTCTTTTCTTTTCCTCCTCTTCCTCTTTCTTTCCACCCCCTCCCTCCTTCTCTCGCTCCCCTGTGGGGGCACCTGAGAGAAGAGGGGGTGGAGTTGAAGTCCCCCCCTGATTCTTCTGATCCATCAGAACTTAAGGGGTGTGCAGGTTTACTAGGGATGGGATGTTGTGGATACCGGGTATAGTTTTTGTTAGGGGGTGGGATGGGGGTGAAGGGGGAAAGGGGAGGGGGTTAACGGTGAGGGTGAAGCTCTCCTTTTTTTTGGTGGCTTCTGTCCCTTCCTCGGCTGTCCAGCCCTCTTTCTCCGTCCTTCAACTGTAGGAGTAAAGATAAATGGATGGGATTCAACATTAGTCACTCTGACACATAAAATCTATTTAACGTTGACAATTTTTAACAGTGTACTGCAACTGAAAAGTAAAAATGTCTTAAAAGGAATGATGGTGGGAAGCTGACAGAGGTCAACACATTTTAATCATCTATTTGGTTAGAGGCTGTCCTTCATCCTGTCTGGGTTACATTTTATGGTGTGTTCGTCCTCACGACCTAAATCAATCTGTGACCTAATTAAACAGCCAAGGTTCTTCTACCTGAAAAATGTAACCATAGGCTCAAGGACCCTGAAATGTCAAACGGAAAACTACAAAGCCCATGAACTCCAGAATCAATAGATGATCCCAAAATGATGCCACCTCCTTCTGAAGTGTTGCAGGACAAGATGCCAAATGAGCAATCCCTTAAGTTGCCTCATTAGCTTCACTGCAAACGGGTGCCTGTGATAGTGGCAAACTGCTCATACCCAATGTTAGCACAGCAGCAGCAGAGAGCAGCATGTTTCTTAATTGTGCTCCTCAGAGGACAGCACAATTCAATGAAGCTGTCTACAGCTCCCTGTGGCCACTGAGTGATTTAATGCAGATTCGCCCCCAAGCAGGTGCTTTCTCTGGGTGAAGTCATTTGGAGGCAATTCAGAACTGTGACCTCAGCACATTGGGCCTTCTGGGACTAGACAGAGGATCCAGCTGCCTTTCCCAGCCTTTGCCATCAGCAACTGAGAGTAAGTGATAGAGCGTCAATGTGCCGGCGGTTTCCCCGCTCCCTACATTAGTGGAGAGCACTAAAAGAGGCACTTAATGGAGCCTCAGGAAAGTCATACAAGTCGTCACATCAGTAAAGTGTCAAAGGAAGAGGAAAAAAACACGAAGTCCTAGATCGTGTTTGTTTTGGATTATGACAGTGGAAAACAGTAGTGGAGATTTTTCTGTTGAACCACACAGTAAAAGCAGCCTGATTTTTGGAGTCTAGCCCGTAGTTTCCCCACGCCCTCTTTTCTGTGTTTACTTCAATTACTCACTCCATTTCGCCTCAAAACTGCAGACTCCCCCTCGCTACACATACCACACTCAAATCACACCTCCCTCTTTTCTTTAACACTCCATCAATCACTGCGTTCTTTTAACGTTTTCTTAAAGCTTTTCCATCCTCTTCCTGACTCTATTTCGCAAACTTGGAAAGCAGTGCTAACAGCACACAAACTAAAGTCACTGTGTTCCTACTTTAATCAAAAACACATTGCACCAACCATTCCCTTCAACTCTGTTCCCTGCGTCCTTCTTTAGCAGTGACAAATGTGCTCCCTCATTCTTTTATACTAAACCCTTGCATAGTACTCGCTGCTTCCGCTGCCTGACAGCAGCTACACCAAAAATAAGCCACTGTAGTACAAAACTCCGTGAAAAGCTACTGACACATGTCTACAGAAAAGCCTCCCAGAGAGTCGAAACATACCTCTCACCTCCAACAAGCTAAGCTGGAACATGGCACTTCATCTTCTGTTAATGATTTGAAACTAGGCCAAATCGCTTTTTCACATGTGATTAATAACTTTAACACTTGAGCATATCATTTTCATGTTTGGCATCTAGTTACTTTCATATTAACAAAGCAGAAGCTAATCATGTTCATGTAATCAACTATGTAGTTTTGTATTTACAAAGCAGTTAACATCACACTGTAGTCATTTTGGTTTTTTAGAGTCATACTGCGAAACAAACAGAATAACAGCATCGCTGCTTTTGAAGACAGTTATCAGTCATGCCTGTCTGTCGTCTGTTTTCACTTTCAGAGTAATAACCACAAGTTCAAGTAGAAAAATCTGTATACAACACAAGAACAAATGACAGATGTTGAAATGAAAGATAGTGAATCAATAATCAATATCAGGCTGACAACCTAAGAAATGGCAGAGCACGCAGGAACGTAGTAAACAACTTCTCGCGCCCCCTCCCATTTCTTTCCCCACACTCCCTCCCTCCTTTCACTCCCTCCTCACTTTTGCACACGTTGTTCATAACTGCTGATTTCCCTTTGGCCATAGCAATAGTATCCAACCCGCCCACCCCCCACATCATTCACATGAGGGCTGGCCTATGAACCCAGAGCGCAGTGTCATTTCCAAGGCTTTTACTCCGTCGGCATTGGTGCAGACAGAGCCGTGCTCAAGGGGGGGAAGCTGCCAAATTCCTTTACTACGACTATTAGTTTATATCACCAGAGAGCGGAAATGATCAAATATTATAACAACACAGAATCATCTGAAGCGACGGAGGCGGGCATGCTGTTTAAACCCCACAGCAAAACTAATGGCAGTAAAAGCTGCAATAAATCGTACCAGAATGACAGGTGTCGGTCAGACCAGCCACATTCCTCGTGTCTGAAGCATCCGAAGGAAGTTCATTCCCAGTTATTCGCTGATTTAAATACAATGCATTACATTTGGCTGATTGGTTTTAATTAATTAAACTTTCCCTCGTGCAATGCAAAAACGTGGTGGTTCGGCGGAGGGCTGAACAAACCAAATAACGTTATCTGCTTTCGGTTTCCTGTACGGTTAACAGTGCCCCTGAAGGGAATGACTGGCGAACGATCACACTTCATTTCACCGTAAATGCTCATATTCAGTCAGCAAATCCATCTCTGTTTAGTCATACTCATAATTACTGTCTAAATCAAAAGGAAATCCTACCTCAGAGACATGCTTTTGCAGTTTTACTAGAGTTGTTAACGTAAGGCGACACTGCAAAGCAAGTCGAGAAATATTTGTGCACGTTTACTCGCTTGTAAACATTTTTTAAGTCTGCAGAGGGAACTGACAAAACAGTAATAGAGTCACCTAACCTAAACGGTTATGAACAGTAATAAAAAACCTCAGCATCTATCTAAACGTATCATTACATATTTACAGATTTGCTCACCTCTGTAATTGTCCAGAAACGGTGTTCACATTATTTGGCTCTGTGTCCTCCCTTCTTGTTTATCAACGTGGTGGCCACATATTGTATCTTCCAAGTGCTGAATTGCCGAAAAACATGAAAAAACGTCAGATTATGGCTATGTCGATACTGATTTGGAGATATAACATTAAATCTAATGTATGTACCATGAGCTACAGCGACGATCTGAAATGAGTAGCGTTATTTTGTCTCTGGTATTAAAGCTAAAATTGCATTAAAAAATGTTGTGGATATACAAAGTAGGTTATAAGAAGTTAACAATCTTGAACGCAACCACAAAAATCTGAATCAATGCACACAGCTCCTCACCACGTACGAAATTTTGAACGTTAACCTTGCCACCTCCAAAACACAAAGTTGCGATGGTGTAAGTGGAGTGCCAGCATGTAAAGCATCCCCCAAAAATGTATTTCCAGAACACAGACATAGGGGTGGCGTGGCCACTTGACGGTTACTAAAGCCCATGCATTGTTAAAGGTTTGTGTTTATTTTGTAACAAGCTAGTAGCTACCATCCGTCCAATAATAGACAGCCTGTGCTACATTTTGTATCAATGGCTCTGGCAACGGCTAACTAGCCATCTATCAGCAGCCTGTTAGAGGACGATTTAAGCTAATTTCACCTTGCATACCTTTAATTTATATTGTATATAGGGTGCAAATGAATAGCAAACGCCCACAGCTTTGAAACTGTTTGTGTAAACCGAGTGAATATGAAACAACCCTGGCCAAGTGATGCACATAATCTTACATCTCCGTCACATTCTCGTAGGCACTCGTGTTACTACATCTCAGCTACGACAGCTAACGATGTACTAGCAAGTCAGCTAAACCAGAAAAAAATCTCCCGACGTTGGTTGAAGGGCAAATGCACAACTTAAACCGACCGAAAAAACCACACGCAAAAAAAAATGTGGCGAATAATATTCCAGCGGTATAAAATCACAGATGCCGCGCCGTGTAGGTTATTAAAAAACACTAACTGTCAAACAAAATGGCGGCTGCGTTGAATCAACAGAGACCCGAAATGGATCTCGCTCTATTTCTTCGTCCTCGGTGCCAAAATCCTTTTTCCTTACAGCAGCTGGTATCCGTAATATCTTCCGAGATGCTCCCAAATCCACTCCGACACGCCGTTAGCTAGGCCTGGATGTGTCAGCACGGGCCTCTCTCGTTAATCGGGCCTCCATGTCTGCTCAGCCCGTATCGCTACTGTGTCAGTACAACACGGGCATTCTCAGTCCCAGGGAGGAGGGAGGCAGGGAGGGGAGGAGGAAGGACCGAGGAGGGCGGAAGGGAGAGGAGGAGAGGGGAGGAGAGGAGAGCAAATGTCGGTCGTGCGCGGTTCCTGCGGTCCCTGGTCATTGACAAAAATGTCTATGTTTCATTTTTTCACTATTTTCGGTTGCTGTGGAAAGATGTGTTTGGGCTGGTTGAGGGTGTGTTTACTGGTATGCAACAGTCAACTGTCAAACTGGCCGTGTCTGGTCTCAGCTGCTGGAGAGCGTCACCGTAATGTACAGTATAAATACAGGAGCTCTTTAGCCTATAAATAAATCATTGTGGTCCATTAGGACGTAAATTCTTTTCTTTAGAGATTGACATAAGTAGTCAACGTATCGATCAGGTTATTGGCGTTCAATTAATCTACAGTTTTGGGTTGTTTTCTTATTAAGAATCTCAAATATGAGGATTTTCTCTGTTGTACATCACTTTAAACACAATTTTGAGTTATTTTCGCTATAATTTTGTCAAATTGTATTCAAAATTATAAAAAAAATGGGGGGAAAAGAAGAAATGTAAGGTCAGTGTTCTACCCTTGTCCTGTCTTTGTAATTGGATTTGGATGTTTGTTAGACATATGGTCGAATAGGCTGTTTTCTACTGCAGGTTGTGCTGTATTAAAATAAATTCACAGAGCCTATTCTATTCAGGGCTGCAACTTTTTGTTTGTTTGTTTGTTTGTTTGTTTGTTTGTTTGTTTGTTTTTTCATATTGACTATTTTACTTGAATTGATTAGTCTATGAAAGGTCCCAAATTGTTTTTTAAAAATTCCCTAGGATTCCAGGCGATGTCATATCATCCTCAACTTGTTTGTTTGTCCAACCAACAGTCCATAACTTCAAAATGTTAAATCTATAATAGTACAAATTGGAGAAAACCAGCACATGAGAAGCTCAAACTACAAATGTTCATCATTTTTATCATCAAGCCATTATCAAACCTGGTGACAATTAGTTTTCTGATATTGACTCTTGATAAACTTACTTTTTTATCACTTCACACTGTTGTATTTTGCTCCAAAGTCAACTATTATGTATCTACTGCCTAAATACCTACTTATATACTTGCTAGATTGAATGTGTTTGTTATTTTCTTATCAATTCAATGATACTTGTAGGCCATACTGCTCTCTGTATATTTTATCATATTGCTGCCATATTTCAAGCCAGATTTTCTACTGTTTTTGTCTCAATTGAGGTCCAAGATCTGACAAAACATCCCTGTCATCTACAAAGCAGTTACAACAGCACTGATCACTTGATGCAAAAGGCACACAGAAAAGCCTCAAATATACACTTAAAATAAAACTGCCATGTTAACTGAACTGCTTATTAAACAGACTGGTTGGCAGACCAATAAAAATTCTGCAATCGAGCTGTGGAAATCTGCCTGAGAATCTCTCATGATTAGGGGAGATGAAAGAAGGTGCAGAGGGAGAGGATCACAGGGTTAGGCTTTTAATAACAGCTTTAAATAGAGAGGAGATCAACGCTGAATCAGACCGGGTGAAGGAAGGTCCACAAAATATACTGCATTAAGAAACTGTCTTGGTAAGAGCCTTAATGCCAAAGTTTTACTTTATAACTCTGTGAATTCCCATCATTTTGAAAACCACTTGCAGCTCAGTGGTGATTAGTTCATGACATCAAAGTCAGTCACTCAGGAATCCACCTGAGAGGGCAGCGCAGTGAGAAGGACACATCACTTCCACATCTTGTCAGCTACTGCAGGGTCCTTTGGTGTGCACAGCGTAGGTTAAAAATAGTGTAGATGTTGTGGAAGGAAATGTAAAGGCCCTTGGCAGAAATGCATGAATCAAGTAGGAGTCGAAGCTGCAAATTTTGACTGCATTGTGCTATATTTAAAAGCAGTTAGTGCGAGTTGGAGAGGTCTGAGGTGAGAAATGTGTCTCTTGAAACAGTGATGGAGGTAGAGTTTCTCGGCCCATGTCTCAGATTGCCTGTCTCTCCTGTTGCTCCGTCCTGACCGAGCGGGCTTCTGGGGGTTCAGATGCTGGCGGGAGGCTGTTGTCCACACCATTAAGGCTTTTTCGGCACACTGGGCAGGTGTCGTGCTGTGGGAGGGAGAGAAAAACGAATTACTCTGCATGCAAAAAGTCTGTGGCATAACAGCAGGAAACATTAGTCCACTTTCTGGAAAAAGGTTTCTGTGCTGTCGTCAGAGCCCTTTATTCAGGATGTGTGACACACAGTTAAAACCTCCATGACAAATCTAACAGACCTTCAAACCCTCCAGCCCACTGACTGCATCCACCCCTCGTCCTTACCAGCTCCAGCCAAGGCACTATGCATTCACTGTGGAAGTAATGGAGGCAGGGCAGCTTTCTGACGGATTCCCCTAATGAGTACTCCTCCCTACAAACTGGACACTCCAGTCTGCGGTCTGCAGAGAAAAACAAGAAAAACAGAAGCTGTGAGTTTTTGTATGAGGAAGACACGCACACAGAGAGAAGTAGATACAGAAACACAGTCATAAAATTATTAATGATTCATTAGACCTCAAATGTGCAAGACAGGTCTAAAGGCCATTGCAGTGTAACACTGTGATGCCTTTGTGAAGCAGTCCTCTGTTATTTCATGTAGCCAACCCAGGTTCATGATGCATAAATGATGAGTCAGCAGCTCTAGTACTGTTTTATAATAAGTCATATTTCTACAAGCTTTTACTTGAGGTTTTATTATGGTCAATAATTCATGTTTTCATCACAATGCATGAATAAAACTATTTAAGGTTTGCCAGGATGGGAGTGATACCTTTCACTGGTGTATAACCTTGGCCAACATAAGTTTTTATCGTATATTAGATTTTTATTGTAAGCAACATTGTCATGAAGCCGCTAATGTTTAAATAGACTTCATCCAGGCCAAAAAACATGCATTAATGATTTGTAAATACTCCTGACTACTAACTATAGTGTTCATGGCTCAGGGGTCTCCTCTCTAAAATAAGGAGGAAGAAGGGAAAGACATGAAGAGGTAAGGAATAATAGTGGAAGGGAAGGAAGAGGTGAATGTAAATTAAGAATGAAAAAAGAAGAAGTATGAATTAAAATCGAAGCTCAGGGGAGGAATTGAAAGATGGAAGCAGAAAGATTGGATAAGAGGAGGAAAGGAGAAGTAGGAAGGAAGAAAAGATTGGAGGAGGAAGGCAAGTTGTGAGAATGTAGGATGAACGGAAATGTATGGAAATAAAATTAAAGACATAAATGTCATGGAAGGTTAAAAACAGGGAGGAAATGGGAGAAGGAAAGGTAGGATGAAAGAAGAGTAATGAGGAATGAAGAATACAACATAGGAAGGAAAGTGGAGAAGGGAAGGAAATATAGGAGAACGAAACATAGAGATAAGATAAGGCAAGTAGAGTTTGGACAAGGAAAGGAAAGAGGATGGAGGACACAAAACAGATAGAAGGAAAGAAGAGATATGAGAATGAATGAGCAGAACAAAAAGGACAGATAAAGGGATGGAAGAAAGGAAAGAGGAATGCAACACTGGGAAGCTATGAGGAGGAAAGAAAAGGCAGGATGAGGAAAGGAAAAAAAGATGGAGGAATGTCTAAGTCCTAACGTGCGTATGTCTTAATGTAAAGTAGGCACACACCAATACAAATGTCAGGCAAGGCAATTTTCTGAACCAGTCTCTTAATATGAGACATATTAGATTGATCAAGTTACCTGTCTGTTCTTGAGAGATGCAAACTGTTGGCAGGGATGAGATCATCTCCTTCTCTGCAGGGGGTGGACCTGTGTTCTCCAACTGTCCTATCAACTACAGGTGAGGAGGAGAAGAAACAAAGTCAGTGTGGACATACAGGTGGAGAAATAAGGGGCAGAGAGGGAAACTGGGGCAGTTAAACAAGAGAATAACCAAAGCAAGATGTGTGTTTTAAGACTGGATGCAGATATGAATGTAGTTTCATTGTAAAAAGCTGAGAGGGAGGGAAGAGGACAGTGCAGGAAACCATGCTAACACTAGTAATGAAGCCCCAGAGCTGAGAAATCACCTCCTCTGATATCACTGACCTCTGTGATGACAGCATCCAGACCTCCCTGACCCCACGCATAATCTCCAGGGTTTGCGTACAAATGCAGCATGCTAGATCTGAGAGACACAGAGAAAGACAGAAGAAGAGAAACAGAGAGAGTGAAGGGGAGGCTGTCACACCACAGTAAATGAAATCAAAAGCAAATGATGCAAATCGCAAATTAAAAAGTCTATACAGAGCAGCTGGTGCAGCACCAGGGTTTCCGTTGTTGGCAAACAGGCCGGCCAAGAACTGCTGCACGATCCTTGAAAGGGCAAAAACAGACAGCAAAAAAAAAAAATCTGTTTCAGTGTGCTTTCACAACACATATGTTACTGAATCCAACAGCTTAAACTTTAAATCAACTGAAGCATGCAGCTGCCCTCTTCAGTCAAAATGATGGGACACAGAACAGATTAGGAGAGTTAGACAGCATGATGTCTATACAGTAAGTCTGACATTTTTGCCCTTTAAGCAAGATTAATGATTTTGAATGCTCATATCAAATGGCTACATGGGGATTCTTTAGTATAGAGGCTTTATGGAAGCACGATAATGCCATAACCCTTTAACCACATCATCATCAGGTAACAAAATTACGAAATTTAAGCATATCTGGGGAAAAGTCATCCTGGTCAAATGACAAACACCTGTTCTGACAATCAGAAACATATGAATTTTCATACATACACATAGTGACACCAGTTTCTTTACATTTGCATGCAGTTCATTTCCTCACACTTGTACTGAAAGCTGTTACGTAAATACAAAGTTTGGTGTGTTTGGCCTCTCAACCGTTCCTGATTCACTGATGTGAATCTTCTCTAACATCAGTTCTGATGATCATTGGATCCCAAAATTACGCAATTTTTCTCCAGTAATTTATCATCATTTAAAAAAACTGACATTTCTCCATTTTATTGCTTTAGCTACAAAGGTACACCCATCCTCTTCTGTGGTTTGGCCTATTTTTTGTGCTCCTCAGCAACAATATGCACACTAATAAGAACGAACTCAATATAAAATGTATTACAAAATGAAATTGCATTGCTAATTTTTAGGGACCAATCAATTTGGGATGTTTGGGCCGATGCCGATGCCAATATTAGGGAGTAAGAAAATTCTGATATCCAATATATTCACTGATATTCTATAACTAATATTTTAAAATGTGATTAACAAATACGTGTGTAACAAAGAAACGTTATGGAGGCAGAAAATCCAACAAACTTTATACCAAACATCAGCGAACTGAACAGTAAACGCTTAACCTCTTACCAATTAAATCATGTACCGCCCTCTGCTGGACACACTATGTGAGTACACCATTTTAAATCACTAGTCCAAGCATTTTTTTCCAGCCTTAAATAACAGTTTTGATATCTGAACTTACTGGTGGACATATTCACCGATACCGATATATATATGTGATAGGCCGATATCAGCCGATACTATCGGCCTATCACATATATCAGTCGGGCCCTTCTTATTCTGAAAGAAGTGAATGTATCTTGTTACTTATTTTTCTTCTCTTGTAATCTAATGGTAATATTAATATGCCTCGTAAACAATACATAGGTACTCAGTAAATTACGTCCCTCTTGACAACAAAGTAGTTCCATCTTATTTCCTCACCTCTTGTACTTTTCCCTTCTAATTTTATATTGTCCTGGTAAATGTGAGTACTTAGTAAGATCGTTATATTGACATACTGAATATACTTTACAAATACACTGTAATTGTGGGCTTTCAATTTAAAGCATTAATCAAACCTGGCAGTACCATAAAAATTATTTGGTCGTGTCTCTTCAAAACAAAATTCGAAATGAATATCTATTAATAACTTGTATGTTGATGGCTGTTGCTACTATATATTCTTCTTTTGTGTTTTTGTACTGTAAATTTCAAGATGTAAATACATAGTAATGTATATCTTGCACACTAAAGGATTTGTGCACAAGTTCAGTGCAGTTTGTGTCAACACACCCTTCCACCACAGGCCTTTGTTCAGACCTGGACGGCCTCTCTTGTTCAGGCTGGGAAGAAGGCACAGGTGAAGGATGGCTCTGACCTGCAGATACCTGCTCGCTGTCGTCGGGGTCGGACTCTGAGGAGGGCGGATGCGACAGCAGAGCAGAGCGCTCCACGAACAGCAGCTGCCATAACTTGGAGAGAGACCAGAGAGGCAAACGTGTCAAACAAAGCGTCACAGAAAGAGGAGTGCTCTCATTAAAACGCCATTTGTGAGGACAAACCTCAGAGAACAAAGAGTCCGAATCTTCACTGCTTGATGATGTGCTGTCCTGCAGGAGACTAGACAGCAAAATAAAAATCTGTTTTTATGGCAGCGGTGTAAACTGAAGAACAACTCTTAAGTGCCTGCAATGTCAGACTTGCTTCTACAGCGGACGACATGTACACTCTTTCAAATAAAACAAAAGAAAAGGACATTTAAAGACTAAAAACTGAGTTGTACCTGGAGTTTTCTGCCACCTCCTCAATGAAGTCAGAATCACATCTGGAGCAAACAAAGTCCTTAGAGAGGAAAAAAAAAAAACATAAATTCACTACATGTCCAAAAAAAATGTGGACAGCCAAACTTCTCATCTCACTCAAAAACTACAAGGATTAACTCCATTCTTCTAGGAAGGTCTTTGACAAACTTTTGGCTCCTGATCTGCTCTTACTCAGCCACAAGAGTATTAGTGAGGTCACCACCTGGCCCACAGTTCTGCTCCAGCTCAACCAAGGTTGTTTAATGATGCTGAGGTCAGCACTCTGTGCAGGTGAGTCAAAGTCTCTCACACCAGAATGAAGCAGGTCATTGCCATGCTTAGACTTTTTGCTTTTTAGTCTACAACAAAAAAAAAACAGCACCATCACCAGAAGTACACAGAAATAGGTACCTTTGTAGCTCCCGGTTATAGGGACATTTTATTCCAATGACCAGTTTGATTCCAGCTGGTTTGTTACTAGTCATCCCTTTGTTTACTGTATTAATTTAAACACACACACACACACACACACACACACACACACAAACAAACACAAAAACAAACAAATGCATGTGTGTCCATATATTTATGGCCAGTGTCGGGGAGTAACTAGTTCCATGTAATGAAATTATGTGATTTAATCACAGAATAAATGTAATTGTAATCAATTACAAAGGAAAAAAATGTGTGATTAAATTACAGTTACCTTTGAAAATGTTGATGATTACAAAGGGGGTTACATCTGAATATTTTCTGTAAAAAGCTTAGGCAATGTGTTGAATAATATTCATTTTGTTGCTTTGCATGTTTTGATGTGCACAGTGTTTAGTAAAGTAACGCACGTCTGCCACTGCCTGGTTTAAACATTTAAAAATGGTTGAGTTGGAAACATTTGCTACAATTTTTTTAAAAAGTAATCAAAAAGTAACTAATAATCTGTAACCAATAATATTTCCAAAATAACCTTTCCAACCCTGTTCATGGCCATATAGCCTAGTCTATCACAAGCCTCTCTCTCTCTCTCTCTCTCTCTCTCTCTCTCTCTTAACATTGACTCACACACGTGCGCTTTTTGCTTCATCATAACAATATTGCTGCGCGGTGGTGCCATAAAAACGTGTCAGCTGTGCAACAAATGCGCTCCAGCAGAGAAGACTTGCACAGCCAGACAAAACCACCGGGAGGAACATACTTAGGCCAAAAATCAGTACAAGTCAAACAGACGTGTCTCCCAGTCGGGCTTTACTGAGACAAACAGCGGACAAAACAAATCTGTCTGCAGCCTGAGGCCCCCATTTGTGGCCCTGTGCCGTAAAACACTTCAGACAGCCACGTACGTGCGCTGCTGGTGCGTGTGGTGACACCCGGCCGGCCCCTCTTACGTCGCTCACACGCAGTTGACAGCAGACAACTGGACCGTCGCCAGCAGTGGTGCTTCTAAATATGGCAACGTGAATCACCAGATTTCAGACTCCCCCTCTCTCTCTAATGTTAGAATCGGTGCATGCTGAACGCACGTACACAAACACCAACAGGCGACCAAACGTGCGCTTTACAGATCTGAGTTATTGCAATTTGAGGCACATTATTAAAAAAGCAACTAGTTAATTTTAAAATTAAAAAAAGAAACAGCCACAAAAGTCTTAAAAATCACCATGTGCGCGTGGATGATTCACAGAGCAGCGCGTGTGGAATTCAACAAACACGATCCAAAGTGACTCACCGGGAGTTTGGGTTTAGTTTCACCTTTACAGCAGTGGCAGAAAAACCGGTGTTGTGGTGCCTCCGCAGCCTCCGCCATCTTCACGGTGAAGCGCAGCGCCGGACGTGGCTGTGGCAGAGCAGGCTATAAAAGTCTCCGACGGATCAGAGCAGACCGGAGGGTTTGGTGCCCGGGACGCGTCAGGAAAGCGGCTGCAGATGGCAAATCAACATAATTAATGAGCAGACGACGCGCTCCCCGCACTGTCATTTTTAAAAATAAAGTTAGTGAAGAAAGATTTTTAGTTGAAGTGATAGACACAATTTGTTTAAATTAAAAAAAAAAACACACACATATTTAACCTTTGACTTCAGAGTCGCTTCGGTCAGTCCTTCAGAAATCAAGATGCAAACAAACAAACAAAAAGCTCAAAAAGCAACAAGTTGACAGGGTGACATCACGGTTGCAGTGTCCTTCAAGTGTGTTGGGTGTCGCCAGAGAATCCAAAAATGTTTTAAGGTGGATTTTCTCTTCTTAAAAACACACATTTACTTCTAACGTATTGAATCATCTGCCTGGTTATCTCCAGTTTCAATGTAAAATTACACCCAAGCCGTCTCCTAGCAACGTGATACCCGTTAGCAGTTTGATTAAGCAGCCTACAATATTAAAGCACATCAGAGCAGGGTTCATCTCAGATCACAAAGATTCACATTAATTGTGTCAGTGAGGTCAAAAGAAATGCAGCAGACTGTGTGAGCATGACAGTATATTTTTATTAAATCAAGACAGTGACCGGTAATAATCATAAGAACCACGAGCAGCACCAACAGAACAGTGACACATAAACAGTATTTATAACTCCAACAACACATGTTCATAATCTTTACAGTATGAGACGTTTTGGCGATAAGGTAAATAAGCATTCTCATTTGAAATGATAAAAAAAAACAACTTGTTAGTTTACACATAAGCAACAAAAACTTGGGAAAAAAAAGTGTTGGCAAATGTTAGGATGGCAACATGTCAGTGTTCAGCGGCGACTCTTCGTCTCCAACATGGTTCCTCATAAAACACTCTGTACATTTAAAAACAGGCAATATCCAGACTAGAACTGTCCACTTGGCACAAAGCTTGTTTATTCATACAAAATTCGCATTCTCCCTGCATTTAATGTCATACAGCTTCACATCTTATTGTTTTAACATCTCGCATCATCTTTCGTTTTCTTGAATCAACGCTTCTGTTTGGTGGACTCCTGGTTTTGGCAAAGTAGCTAACTCGTCCTGTACACCTTTAGAAATAGCCCACCTGTGTCTCATGCACATGCCCTGACATTCAGTTGCCCTGGAGTGACTACATAGACTCAGTTTCCCCTCCACCCATTAAATTCTAATCACCTGTGGGGAAATAAATAACAAACTGATCCTCCATCAAGCTGAAAGGGCCCTCCTCCTCCTCCTCCTCCTCCTCCTAGCCCCTCTCGTTCCTCTCTATCGAGGTGCGGTGAAGGCCCCCTGAGCGGCGTTGGCAGCCGCCTGGCGTACGGCCTGATTGGACATGACTCCGGTGGCGAACTCGGCCTGGGCCTTCTGAAAGCTGGCATCTGTCTGTCTGTACAGGCTGTGTATCTGAAGAAAGAGAGAGCAGAGCGCGCTGACACCCGATGCATGCAGCAGTTCATCATCATATCATGCACATTGTGAGGGCGAACATGATACGCAGAACCTGATATCGACGCTATTCTTCAAACTGTTTGCTATCTACTAACTGCTTTACGGTCGGCGAAACCACCTGGACGCAGCTATTTGAAAGTGCAAATACAGCTGAACAATCTGCATTTCAATGTTTTCCTCTGACTACATCATGTCACATACTGTAGAATCTCTTCATTTTTAAGCCTTACTTATGGCATTTACAGGCACGGTCATATTAATATTCAAATATTTTTTGACTAGTCCTTCACTTAATGACTGACTTTAAATGAGTACTTTAAAACTTTACCCTAATGTATCCTTTTATATTTTTCATTTTATATGTACACATACAATATCCACATGTCTAATGTGTTTTGTTGCTTATATTGTATTTCTACAACCCAAATCTCAGGGCACATTGCCAGAGTGTTTTATAATGTTAAAATCATATTTTTATATCTTTATTGTTTTACTTGTTGTTCCATTTATATGTTCTGTTATCTATCACTCACTCCTTCCTCTACCTGTACTCTTTTTGTGAAGCTGTCCAGCTCCCCACCTCCCCAAAGCAGGAGCAATAAAATCTTCTTCTGTGTAAGAGGGGCAAACCATTGTGAGTATTTTTCTGCCTTTTTTTGTGTCATTTCCTGCATTTAAAATACTAGATTTCTTAATATGAAGCTCCCTTTTCTCTGCAGGAACTTTGTGTAATAAGTGACTGTTAATTTCCACATTAGTATTTAGGTTGTGATTTGCTCATGCAAAAATCATAATAGTCTCAGAAAGCAGAGTTTTTTTGTTTTGTTTTGTTTTTAGAAAAGATTTACAGCTGATTCAGGCTCATTTCATTAAGTCAGGCTTATATTCCAGATGAGATTCAGATGAGCCGGGTTCTGTTCTGAGGTTTTTCCTCGTCACTGCTGCCAAGTGCATGCTCATGTGGAAATACTTTCAATTGCTGGATACCAGTAAATTACAGAGTATGGTCTGGACCTGTTCTATATGTGACGTGTTTTGAGAAAAGTTATGTTGGGATTTGGAGCTATATAAATAAAACTGACTTCACTTGATTGGACCTACGTTACTATGAGAATTTACCCATACAGACTTGCCTGGTCAACGTCAGGTTAGCTTTCAGGCTGATCTTCACCTCATGCTTTACTCATGTTATACTCATTCTATCAGACTAAAACACTGGGTTCTCTCAAAAGGTTCCTCCCTGTCAGTTCCTCTTTATTCCTGCACTGTGACCATATAAAATTAATGACATGGGATGCACTTAATTGTATGATTAATGCCAGTTGTAAGAAGGCTGGATATGTTAGCTGGAACAATATGAATTATTGTGTGTCTTGTGTAATGGTGCATTATCAACTCAAGTTGCTTAAAATGCCACATCCTGAACGAGATCAAAACCAGGATACTGACGAGCATGTGAACACACTTGGTAACACTATACAAGGCTCACAGTCACACCTTATTTATACTCTATGGAATATCTGTTTTATGGCACAGTTATGAATATCCTGTTTGTTAGTCCATGAAGAGATTGTGTGACACCTCAAAAACACCGCCTTCATTTCAGTCACTTGCTGTGAATTTTTTCCTGCCTGTCAGCAAATTTAAATCAGTTTTTACCTTCTTCAGCATGATAACCCCCATGGCAGTTTGGGCAGTAAAAAGGATGGCATTGATCATCATGATCACACCAACAGGGACACTGGTCTTCAGAGCAGCCAGGCTCACGATCCAACCACTGAGGGAAAGACACAGAGAAAGAAACAGGTTTAAAACATGTGGAGAGAAATAAAAGTCAGTTCATATCCTCATTTCTCCTGGACTTAAATAAAGGATCTGTGTATGGATATGTAACACAGACAATGTCACTCACACCAGGCAGTAACCATGTACTCATTGGCTTTGTTGTAACAGCAGTGTTCTCAAATAACAACAGTTATTTGAAGCAGATGAGGGCTAACAAAGTTAGTTTTTTGATGCAAGAAAGATTTCATGGCCACACAGCACTAAGTCTGTGAAGTCTTTATCCTGATTACATTATATCCTGATTGTAAATAGTTTTTCATGGCAACATTGACATGTATAAGTGTAATTACTGACTCTGTTTAAGAGTGCGAGAAGTATTCAGCAGCTGTAATAGAGTTAAAAAATACGTTTCCCAATGAGATGTGAAGTAGAAGTTGAAAATACTTGAGTAAAGTACAAGTACCTTGTAGCACAAGTACTTAGTTACCACTAACTGCCATTGCAATTTGTCTTGCAGTTTCCAGGCCTTTGCTATCAAGCATGCTGGCTCACTGTTGTGGCTAACTGGGACACTTAAATGAGGCATCATTAATGTTAGATGTAATAATTATAATGATGTTATTACACATGGGCTTTGCCTGCTACTACACGTCAAATCTCAGTAATCAAACATGCATGTGTTGGTCACAGAATGTTTTTATGCAGTTTTAACATGAAAAACATGAACTGCAAAGAGTCAAACACCTGTACAACACACAGGTGGCTTTAATTATTCATACCTGAAACCCCATCCAGGGATACCAATAGTCATGATGACGAAGACGATCACTTGAGCAAAGAAAATGAAGAAGAATGCGAAGAAATTGAACGAGCTGTCACTCCTGGAGAGAGGAGAAAAAGCTTTAAATGGCAAGCAAAGAAGAAGAGTGACAAAATGTGGCAAACCTGTTGTTTAATCTTTTTTTTTGGTTGTTTTAACAAGATGGCGGAACAAACCTGAAGGCTTTGTATACGGGTCGATACCAACAGACAAAGGAGCACGGGGCGAAGAGGAGAGCCCAGAGGATGGCGAGGCCCAGGCCGACACCACCACTGGGGTCCTCACAGAACATGGCCAGCGAGGAGATGAGGTTGAAGCACAGCGTGCAAGTGCAAACTGGACGTCATTAAGATAGGGTAAAAAGGAGACAGGGTACAGAAGGATTAGACAGAGAGACTGAACAGGAGTGCAGGGCACTGCAGTCTTTGTTGCTTTGCGCAAAAGCTGTGGACTATAACACCAATCCAATCCTCCCTTACATATTCTAAAGAAAAGCCAACACGTAAGGATTTGACTGATGCAACACTACGCTATTTATTACTTCCCCAGCCTGCTGCTAGGTTTCGAGTTGGCTCTGCTGGATGTCCTGATGGCAAAACTCAAGGCTCAAGTAGCCTCAGGGTTTTGTTTTAGGATGTACCTGAGAAACTTTCACAACGACAGTCATCATCACTGTTTGAAGCATTTCTTATAATCCATTTTACAACCCTTAAGTGGTCAAGCATTATGTGTATTTGATAGATTGAAATTAAATGATAAAAAACAAAAAAGCGTAAAGACATAAGTAAAAGAAAAACAACTGCGTTATCCAAAAACAGTAAAAAAAAAAAGGAACCGAAATACAGAGGCCCAACAACACAGAAAATATCTGATCCACAGGGTTTCGAATACTTATCTCATTCCTGTAACGTTGATGTAAATGAGATAATGGTCTGACATGACTGAACATTGGAGCTGGTTCTGCTGTTGACACACAGGTTGCATTTGATATGTGTGTGTGCATGTGTGTATTGTATTGGAGGTCCTTGAGTGCAAGAAGAATTTTAAATCTAATGGCCACAGCGCGCCATAGTAGCATTAGTGACCTCAAATGAGGTCTGTCAGTTTTCACTTTCAGTGTATTTGAGTCTTTTCGTAAAGCATTCAGTACTGACAAAACAAATGACAATAACTGTCAAACATAGTTTTGCATTCTTCAGTTTTACAAGCCAGAGGTTTCTGATTCCTCAGGCCTGCTACCAGACCTTTGAACATGTGTTATCATTGGCTGCGACTCAAAGAAAAGAAAAAGCAGAATAATAATTATATAACTTTATAGGCTATTACCATATATGCCGGTAATTACCTAACTAGTCATAAAAGGACACCAGTACATCATTACAGCAGTAAATAAACAAAACAAGAAGTGAAATATAGGAATAAAAATTGCATTTTACTTTCTCTTCCTTTTTCGGATTTTCTTTTTTTGTTTTTTTTCAGTGTGTGCACATTAGGCAGGTCAGTATTTGTTGTTTTAAATAATTCCATTAGCTCCTTGTGTGGATGTCTCAGATGTAGACAGACAAACTTTCAGCTGATTTCAGCTGGTTCCTGCCAAAGTCCTCGTTTTGGCGGCTAAGTGTCAGAGTCTCTGTCCAAACATTCCAGCTCATACTCCAGATAGTACAGTACAAGTCACACGGGCATGAGTCAGCTTGAGGTTTAATTCCTTTAGAGAATCTTTAACTGACAATGCTTCAGTATTCTACAAATATATCTTGCATGTTTATATGCAGAGGTTCTAATGTTAAAGCTGAGGTAGGCAACGTCTGGAAGTCAAGGTAACTATAGAGAATCCTTAGGAAGCAACTCCGCAGCACCCTCTCTTCACTGCTTTTGCTCCGGCTTGTGTTTTATTTTGTTTGTGGTCGCTCTCTCTTTCAAGTTCAGTTTGCATCAAAGATTCACGACGAGACAAAATTGTTGCAGGGAAAATTGCAGCAGTGTAAACTGGTCCGTCTCAGCTTGACTCAAGCCGCCTGCAGACATCACTGTAAGCAGAGGCCAGTTTTAGAATGTAAGGCATGTCACCTGTTTCAACAGCCAATCAGCTTGTAGTGATGTCACTTGTGGCCGCAGCCTGATTTATGCTTCTGCATCAGCTGCACACATAGCCCTACGCCGTTGAAAGCATTTACACTAGTGTGTCGGCATGTCCCTGTCGCTGGAGATTGCCGCGGCAGTCTCTTACCATGAATTTGGCAAGAGACTGAGTCTCTTGACGACCATTTCGCAGTCTTTGTAATGTGGCGACAAAGAGTCGTATAAATGTGCATATTTTCGGACTTCTTCGATCAATCGCTCTTTGACCTGGTGCATGTTTGTGGTGTGCAGGAAACGTGTGGAGTACACGAGTTGAAGAAGAAGCCAGAAATGCATTGGAGGTAATGCGCATTCACCAAGTGGACCAATCACAGTGCTTGTGGTTTGCATCACTTCGTCGAGCTACGCCGTAGGCTACACCATAGGGCTTGTGCCTACGCAGAGGCTACACCGTAGATTCAACTTCCAGCTTGAAAAGCACAGCATAGAGCAGCCAATGAGAACACACGCTCTCTGAAATTACCCTGATTGGCTGAAAGTCCCATCATGGTCTGAATACAGAGCTGAGGAGAGGTGCAGAAGTCTAGTGTTCTTTCGGACCAGCTGAATTATAACATGCTGAAAGATTATTATGGAATTTTTACGTGATGAAACCAAAGATAAACTGTCTACCCCAGCTTTTAATGGTAAAGCGTAGTTTCACTTCAGTCACATATGCAGTTTAACTGCCACCACACTACCTAACTGCTTGGAAATCCAACAAGAACACATGGTGAAAGACAAAAAACAAAAACAAATTTTCAGGAACTCACACATCCAGAAGTAGTACATGATGGTGACGGTGCGCTGGAAACGCTGACTGATCTCTACATTGATGTCCTGGTAGAAGCAGGGGCCGACCGGACAGAATGAAGGCAGTGGGGGCCAGTTATTCTGACGGGCTGATGAAGAGGAACAGTGGGGAAATGTCATTTAATCAATAATACATTTGGGAATCTTGGGTATTTATTTATTCTGTTTATTTTCATCACATTTAGGCTCATAATCTGTATCTTTTCTTTTCTCTTTCCCCTCTTATCCTCCCTCTCTTACAGGCTCCAGGTCCCAGCGTGTGTGACTCCAGCTCCCGCTCTCGCCTCTCCAGCTCCCGGGCCTTTTTCTCCAGCTCTTCCTGCTTCCTCAGGAGCTCTGCAGTGGTAGCGTTCACTGCCGTCTAACACAATAAGACACAGGGTAGATGAAGCATTAGAAGTGCATGTCAAGTTTCAAAGAGGCAGGCTGCGATGGGGTCATAAATAATGCAAAGCGTTATGTAAATCATAAGAAATTCACTGAGGAGATGTTTTCAAGGTACGTATGTGAATCAATGTACCAGACGTTGTACTCTGAGCACAGCACATTACTAATTTTCAATATTAAATGACATTGGGAGCACAATCTAATTGTGCATGCAACTGTCACTGAAGATCAGATGGTGAACGCTGGTGTGACGTGCTGCAACAAGTGTCGAGAATAACGCGGCAGCATGGATACCTGGGAATTATATGAGCCATAGTTGCGAGGCTCAGTGGGTGTTGTCCTGCTGGGTGGAGTCTGTGCAGGCACAGATGGAGCAGAGGGAGAGGTGGCTTCATACGGTGGCGGAGGCTGAAACATATTTAGTTACCAAAAAAAAGAGAGAGAGAGAGAGAGAAGAGAGACACATTATACATCAGTTTTTCATCACGCTGCATAATCAGCTTCTTTATCTCCATGTCTACAACAAAATATATAAATCACTGACTAGCATGTACTGTACATTACTGAGGAAATTAGAACATATCAAAAATATTATCCTGCATCCCTTTCCAAAATTCTGAGCAAAGGTTTAGCTACATAAATCACCTCTAAATTGACTCCCCGTACAAATCCGTGCAGCAGAAGAGTTCAACGCCGGACATTTTGGTCTTGAAAGGTTCCATGTAATAACATTTAGATAAATACACGCATTAACTAGTATTTTATCCTATAACACATATCCCACACACCTTCTTTAATTCATTCACCGGGTATAGTGAACAACATACACTGTTGAAATGGTTCATTAAAGTTTTAATTCAGTTCCTGTTGCTGCAGTATTGACTAATATCAACTGCTGACAGGAAGAACATGTGACCAAAGTTGTTTCCTAGCAACAAAAAAAAAATCTGTAACACGCAACTGAGGTTTGTGTCACTTAACATGTGTGCATTTCAGCTCTTTTGTGTCTGATTTATGCTTTAATGGCAGAAGGTTTCTGCTGCTTTTGTTTAACATTTTAAGAAACAAAGCCTGTATAAAGAAGTATTTTCATGCACAGCCTTCATACCAATCAATCCACAGATGCACTAATAGCCCCATCTTTACTGTGTGTCAATAGGTTAGGCTATTATTAATAAAAAAAATATGGAGTCAGTTAATTTTGCGCCACAGCAGTACAACATCAGCTGACATTCTCAGGCTGTTGGTGCAGTTCTTTTTCCTAAATTTGAGCTCTCCTGAGTGTTTTGCTAGGCTGATTCAAGACAAATGATATATCACCACTGTCTGCAATTTGTTCACTGATTTCAAACAGAGCAAATAAAGAAAGTAAAACCAAATGCTGTCACAACTGAAGAGACAAGTTTCTACTTTATTTTTAAATCTAAAATAATAAACAATTTTTATAAGCTCACTTGTTTATTTTATTTTTATTTTTTAATTCTCCTTTTAGTAGTTTATTTATTCATCCTTGTCTAATCTTGCTTTTCTATCTCTTAAAGGAGGCTGATAGACAATGTCAACACAATCAAGAGCTGAATTGAAAAGAGAAGCAACGAACTAATGGACTTAGCATCATGCATGGCAGTTTAGTGATTATGTTGCATTATTCAAAACTACCTTGCATTAATTGGCGGGGAATTTGTGGGAAATGGATGGTTAATAGGATCGAAGCTGCAGATTTATCCCCTTATCTGTCCGTAGAAGAAGAAAACGCACGTCCATTTACTGTTACTTAGGAGACTTGTGTTTTACATTATCTGTACAGTGCATTATTAGTAATTATACCCTCGTTATCTCATTGGGAAGGGAGGGGTTATTGCTCACCCCAGTCGTGTTATCAAATGGGTTGTACAGGTCCAGTGTGGCATAGCCTGTGTTGCTGCTGTGTTGAGTCACTGCAGGGTCCTGGCACACAAACACAAAAGCTCATTAAATTAGCACAGTGATAAAATTAGACTTGCAAGAACATCATTCTTCACTGAACGAAACGGACTGACCTCGATTAATGTATTAACTGATAATAGGAGCTACAAGTGGGCAAAGATCACGGAGGGCTGAAAGGCCCAAAAAAAGCTACATCGTCACATGAGCGACAACACGCCTGCTATTACACAGGGCCAGTATCTAAGACTTTCATCTAATCAAATACACCATGACACACGGCGCTGACACCGGCTAATATCAGATCGATATTTACTCTCACCCACCTGGAAAGGGTTGTGGTCGTCCATCGGCTCCGGAAAGCTTGTGTATTTAGACATATGGACGGTTGGTGTTTAGGGAAAAGAGAGCTAATTTCAGTTATCACTTCTTCTTCCTGATGTTGGCGTTATGAGTGGAAAAGAAACGCACAGGCGGGCCCCGTTTCAACAGATAAGACGCTGCGTTTGTTTTATTATCTACACAGAAAAGGGCGGGCGGTGTAGTTAACGTTAGTCGGTTTAACCAGTCAGTCAACTAACTAGCTCCCCGCCCCTCCGAAAAACATCTCCCCGCCGCTTAACGCTATAAAAACAGGTGAAGACGATTCAACGTAACAGAAATGTCGATGTTTTTTGCCTCCACCCCTGCTGTCAAGATCCGTGCCGCGGCTCCCTTGTGTCGCCGGAAGGCGAAGCAGATCCGTTATTTTCTCGGCTCGCGCAGAACAAATAGGAAGCTGCCTCGAAGAAGCGGTCATGTGACTGCTGCTGCGACAGAGAAGCACGTGGGAACACGAGGCAGCGTATAATAATAATAATAATAATAATAATAATAATAATAATAATAATAACATTAATAATAATACTTTAAAAAAATTGCCATTAGCTAGTTTTGAATTGTTCAAAAACAAGTAAAAAACAGCAGAATCTGAGTTTAAAGCGGGTTAAAGTCGAGGCGTAGGCTTAATAAACTGAATTGAATAAACTTTATTAATCTCCAAAGGGTAAATTCATAGTGTCATAGCAGCACAGGTACACAACAAACGCTCAACAAGGTAAAATGACAAGATAACGTACATAACAGTATGCAATAAACAATAAAAAAGATCAAATGAAAAATAATAAAGAAATGTGGCCTATATTGTTTCTAAGTCCACCTTAGGGTCTCTACCAGAACCTACTTTAGAAAAAAACATTCCCTAGATAGATACAAATATTTCTGGGACCCCATTTTAATTTAGCTGCCAGTTATGATGGTTGTCAATCTAAAAA
>JAQLOL010000008.1:8111897-8129059 GCA_029783665.1 Naso thynnoides | reverse complement strand
AAAAATATTTCTGGGACCCCATTTTAATTTAGCTGCCAGTTATGATGGTTTTAAATATAAAAAAAAAAAAAAAAAAACTGCACCAAAGTCTAACTGAAAGGACCCAAGCAGCATTTTTCTGTAAAGACATGTATCTCTTTGATCTTAGTCTTTGCCAGATGTTTTCTGCTGTTTTTAAAAAGACACTCTCCTTCTCTTCCACTAGATGTCACTCTTGTGCCTTGAATAAATAATGTTGCTCCACTTCTCTGCTCTCTGCTGACTGTGATTTTCTGAACAAGTGTGGGATTAGAATCTCAGGTGGAACAACTCAGGTAATGCAAAGACACACATTTATCTCCTTTTATAATATTTTGATTTCAGTAGATAAATGCGCGTCAGCACACCTTTAAAGTAGTTCCTAAAATTGAATAACCACTGTTAATTTCATGGGACTCATTGCTTTACCAACAAGAGTTATTACATGTGAGCGTCCCTCCTTTCACATTACGGCACACCGATAAGGTCCCAGCTTGTATGAAGGCTGCATGCTTAAAGGACCTAATTATCGATTTTTCTTTGTCATGTGCGACCCTGCAGTCACAGGTTGAGCAGCAGCAGGGCGGATTACACCTTTAATTTATACACACTTCATGGCTTAAAGCCCTTGTAAAATGCAGCCTGCTCTTTTCGTTCTCGTCTCCTACAAGTCACATGGGGTCACATGGGTGAAAACAGTCATATGATTTCATTGCAAACACATAGGTCGAACTGTCTCGCACATACAGTACACGCAGTCCTGCTCATACTGTACATTCCTTGTTACTGGACGACCATGTTATTTATGAACATACGTGCATGTGTACATATTAAACGGCAGGGCATCCAGTGTTCTTTAATCTCCCCTTTATGTAGCTCTAAGGTTAGAAAGTCATCTTACTCCTTATTCCTCCTGATTGCAAGATGTTCTTCGTCAGCCTGTTCCAGCTCCTCATTAAATCAACAGGATGTTTACACAGGGTGGAATATTCAAACTAGTGGCTCTTTGTTTTCACCAAATAGAAATGTTCTTCATGTCTTCTGCATAATTTGTAACACATTTCTTCAAATTCGACCTGACATGTTTGATATCTTTGGAACCTTAAGGCTCTGATCCAGCATTTAAAACAGAGAGGCCTGTGGGTTTGAACGATGTTTGACTGCCCAGCATGGGTTTAAACTAACTATCCACAAGTGGGACAGTGAGAGCAGGAGGGACCTGAGGAGTTGTCAGTGGGTTAATGTATTAGTAAAACAGCTTAATGTAATATGTACTTAACTTCACTTCTAAACTCTCTCCTATTTTTCCCCTGAAACATTCTAAAATGAAATGATCTTTGCTCACACAGCCAGCCTGTGACAACAGGTCCAAACATGACCAAGGTTTGTTTTCAAGCTGTCACAAGTTACAAAGGTTGAGAGTTACTGATGTAATAGAATATTAGAACTAACTGGCACATATCTTTATAATGTTTGAATCATTCCTCAGTTTCTTTCCAATACCAAACAGCTCCTAAAAAATCTAAGGGTCTGCTGCTTTTTTGTTATTTATGTAATTTTGAAAATGAAAATGAGTTTAGATGACAAAAAACTGTTTAAAGATGTTATTATGGGTAATGGAAAACTTTGATGGGAATTTTTCTTTTCTTTTTTTCCCCCTTAAATCATGCTTCCTCTTTATACTAAACATTGACATTATTAACATGTGGATAGCTCTACATTAGTTCATATCTGGCATCCTCATGTGCTTTTTGAGTGACCACCTGTGATCAGATCTCAATGCATTCTCACTTGGTTGCATCAACACCTGTACCTCAAGCTGTCTACCTGTGATTGGATCATGAAAGATGCATGTTGATACCAGACCCAAACAGGCTCACAGAGACAAAACAATAAATATAGTTGAGAAAATAATCAGCAAATTGATGATGAAATGGATTTCTTCCATCATCTAGCTCTGTGGTTCACAAACTTTTTCTTGCATGCTCCTCTGTAGAACCCAAAAAATATCCATAATTTTTATCAATCAATTGCACTGATAGGAGAAGCATCCCTAATAGAAAAGATTGGATTTTGTTTGTTTAATATCTCTAAATTAATCACATTAATTTTATTTAGTTTGGTTTAGTTTAAGTTTTTGGTCTCACTGTTTTTTTTTGTTTGTTTTTTTTTTTACTTAGCTCCATTTTACCCCTGCTTGTCCACGCCTCTCCTACAGTGGCTCCATGTCTCACCAGTAGGTTAGCTGATAGTTACAGCTCTTGAAACAGTCCAAATTGGTAAGTAGAGTTCACAGTGGAACCAATAAATTAAAGCAACCAGAGCTGTAAAGAAACAGAAGTCATATGAAATTAATGTGGCATAGATGGCGAAGAATGAGTGACCATTTTTGCAGCCTAAACAAATGACAGCAGTGACTGAAAAAACATGTACAACTTGTGCTTTCAGCCTGAACCCACTCGCAGGTTTCCCTTTGTGTTTGTCCTTATGCCCTCCACCCGCAGAATCTGTTTGTCATCTGACTCCTGTGACTCATCATTTCCTCTAATTGCCCTGTCATGATTGGTCCAGATGGCCCGGGTTCAAATACTGAACTTAGGTGCTTCCCAGTCCTAAAAACCGCAGCATTCCTTCAGCCAATGGAGCGATGCAATGCTCCATGACATCACTGCCTGTGGAATGAATTGGCATAACAGTGGTGTGTGGAAAGTGACCCGGCTAACAAGGAGGGACTGGGCTTCGAGTGCTCCTATGAGGCTAACAACCATCAGTCAAAGGGGTCATTTAGACAAAATCCAGCATCTTGTGTATTCAGATGCATGTATGTGTGAATGAGTGTGCGTGTATAATGTCGGTATTCTTACTGAGCACACTGAAGAGAACTTTCCATCCCCTCTGGAGTGCAGTTAAAGCACTGTGGTTTGATGAGTGCTTGCACAATAACACTGGTTTCACTGAGGCCATTGAAAACATTCTTTCTGCCTGTGAGACATAAAGGCATGAATACGCTCGTAATGAGTGAAGCTGTGCAAGCCATGCACACTTTGTCCCTTTTCACTCTACTTCTTTCAAGCAAACAAGTCTAATAAAGATCAGTGAGTGAAAGTAATTAAGTACATTTACCCAATTCTTTGACACTCATAATTTGCTTGAGTAATTCCATTTTATGTTACTTAATACACATATTGCGCTTTTTACTGCACAAGGCATCTTTCATTTGATAGGCTGTCTTTACCTGTTAGATTACACATTAAGGTTTTACATGAACATAATGAACATGTCAAATGTAATACATTCCAACAATTACATCAGTGGCTCTCAACTGTTTTGGCTGGCAACGTCTCACAAAACCTAACAGGACTCACTGCCACATAAGCTGTCTTTGAGTTGTTAGCAGTCCCATCAGACCTTTCTCCTCTAAACTCCTTCAATTGTGCCATTCAAATTAATGTTTATATTATCCAATATTTCTAAAATAGCAAAGATTATTGTAAAGCTTAAAATATTCAAACTAACTGTGTAGCAGAGCTTTTTTGTTCTCCTTTTTTTGCCCCATCATTTATCTTATAATCCATCAGATTCATCTTGTGATCCTTTACAGGAGACAAACTGCAGTTTGGAAACCACATGTAATTGTATGTAATGTGGGTAAAATCGGCTGCAGCAGTAAAATGCTGCTTATGCTTCGGTCTTTTAATCACTTATACAGAAATGTGTCGGTCAGAACAAGTGCTTCTACTTTTATACTTTAAAGGTCTTGCTTTTAGGATTAAGTGGCATCAGGTTTCAGATTGCAACCAACTAAACATCCTTCACCTGCTCACTTTCCTCTTCCAAGCCTAAAGGAGCGCTTACAGCGGCAGTGAAACTTGCAGAATACTTAAAATGTCCTTGGCAGAGCCAGTGTTTGGTTTGTCCATTCAGGGCTACTGTAGAAACATGGCAGACTTTGGAAGAGGACTCGCTCCTGCTTTAGAGCAAAGGGGCTCATTCTAACATATTTAAAAACACAACACGCAATTCTTATTTTCAGGTGATTATTCACTATTTTGATATAAAATTCCATTTCTGCAAAATAGATCATGCTATATCCCACACATTGGACCTTTGAGTATATTTTATACTTCTGAACCTTTACCTAAGTAAAATGTTACATGTCTTTTACTTAAATTTTAGTACTTTTACCCGACTTCATTCTCCCCCGCTGATGCAAACACACGCATTTACCCACAGAGGTTATTGCAAGCATTCATCTTGGAGGAGGCCCAGTCCTCTCCCTGCTTGCTCAGCACTGTGTGTATAAACTGGGAAGCACTTCAGAGGGGCGCTTGTCTGCGCACTGTTTGAAAAACCTGGAAAAACCATCACAGCTTGTGAACTGTAGCTGTACTCTCCCCAGGAAGTGCCTGAGAGACCCTCGAAGATCCATTTTTCACAGCAAGGTGAAGTTTGCCTCAGACTAAACCACGCGATGGTCTCTCTCTCTCTCTCTCTCTCTCTCCTTCTCTGCTGCTCTCTGTTCACATTAGGAGTCTGTTTGTATATTTTGTTTGCATCCATTACGTTAAAAGGTGGGATTTGAGATTGAACAGCTGGAAATCAGCCTACGCAGTGTTAGAAGAAGCCACTAAACCCTTCGTACCTGGGTGCAAAGCCAGAGCAGAGGGGTGGGGATTTTTTGTTGAGCTCATACTGTAAGTAGGTACAGCTGGAAAGGGGAGTGCATGAAGAATAACCTCTCCTGATGCTATGAAATAATTTTCTCATGACCACCCTCTCCCTGTCACTCACGTATTTTCCCTTCCACTCCCTGTTTCCCTCTTGTCTTTGCCAAGCGTCTCTTGTCTTTGCTAAACGTCATTTAGAAAAAATGAATTGTCCTTGGGAATTTTGAACCAATTAACTACATATTGCATTGTGCTATGATGGCAAAGAGTACACTGAGGACTGGATGGAGGGGAAAAGGGTGTGGAATAATCAGGAATCTGAACTGTGGACAGTGATGTGAAGTGAAATGTCTGCAGATGACAAGGGAATGGGAGGTGCAGGGAGGAGGCAGCATAAAGAATGAATCATCAAACATTCAAATTCGTATAAAACACTTTATTGACATATTGAAAAAGGATTTAGACACAGCAAAAAAAAAGGAATGTGTGACATTTCTATATGATACATGCAAAGTATGAATTTGGGGTTATAAAGGCGACTACTGCTTCAACATACAAACTGAAGCCTTTTGTGCAGTGCAACATCTGACTGGCTGGGAGGAGGATGAAGAAGATGCAAGGCGAGTAAATGTAAACTGTGCATGAGGCACAAATCAGGAGTATTGTATTACAGTCTTGAAAAAACTTCCTCATTCCCGCTTATAAATTCTGGTGCAGATGACATCCCCAGCAGTCATTGTCTGGAAGAAAACATCGACAAAGGGAGAGTTTTAGTCATTTTCTAATAAGACACTCATTGTAAACAGCTAATAATTGGTAGCTAATATCTGTATTACTTTTCATGAGAAATTTACTTACACTCTATTGATTAAAAGCCATGATTAAGAACTTTGTTTGGGGCACAAGGTACTGATACATGACACATTTTACCTCCTTCATGTGACATTTATTAGACATTTATTACACCATATGTGTGTGTTTAGCGCTAATTAGCAAATGTTAGCATGCTAAAAATGCAAACTAAGATGCTGACTGTGGTAAACATTGCAGCTGCTTAACACTATCATGTTAGCATTGTCACTGTGAGCATGTTAGCATGTCAGTGTTAGCATTTAGCTCACATCCTTGCAGTATATACAGTGTCACAGAGCTGCTAGCATGACTGTAAACTCTTGTTTTTTTCAATTCATAAGCTTAAAGTCTTTCTTTATGGCTCATAAATTATTAACAAAAAGTATCAGTTAATCATTTAAACGGAATCCTTCGGAAAGGGTCTTCACATTTTTTTTTAACACTGTAAAGCTCTGCCTTATATTACCTTTTTAGATCTGGTACTCTCTAAACTCCTGTATTACACAGAATAAATTACACAGAATAATTACCAGTATCAGTTCTCCATCGTTGGTCAGCTCTCGAGTCCATGACGTCTTGGGTCCATCTCCTTTCTGTAAAGTCTGTTCACAGCTGATCTTGCTGTCTGTTTCCCACTTAGGTAAACTCTGCAGGAATTCATTTAAAAAATACATAAGAAGAAACTGACGTCATTGAAGTGCTTTGGACTTAGTGATGTTACAACAAAGTTTGTGTTTTTTCATGCTTGGCACTCAGTATCAAACATTTTTATAGCCTGTCAAGAACAATGTCCATCATCACTTTTTTCTTAGCATGAAGAAATGAAGAACAGATCCATGTATTACCACAAGGATTGACTCTGAAGTTGCAAAGAAATGATTTCCATATGTTTCCTCTGGCTAGCTATGCCGTCCTTGGCCAAACGCTGGTATGCGTGTATTGACATTATACAGGAATGCTACATGGGATGTTGAGGGATGCGTACCGTGCAGGGACGTCCATCCACCGTGGCCTCGTTGAAGGACTGACCCACGGTGAAGGAGACGTGGGTAGTGCGGACGCTCGTCGATGTCTTGATGGACAGACTCTCTCCTTGCTGAGTGATTTCCACTGCTGGGCTGGAGGCCGCTGTCACCGCAATCTTCCTCAGGAAAACATTCACACCTGTTCACACAAAAAATGTTGGCTTGTGAATTAATTATTTAAAACATTTGTGGGTCCAGAATGACTATTTATTTCCTTTTGCCTGAGGTGGCCAAAGACCTCTGATTAAATATAACAACATTGGTACCATGTGGTAACTCTGTGTCTTCAGTGAACAAGATTCTCTGTGGTGATGGTTTGAAGCTGTTACGACCTTTAAAGAACTACCAAAGTTTATCCAGGTTATGAATGCGTCTCTTTTTGGCAGCCTAAACAAGTCTTTGCTGGTGCATTGCAACATAATTGAAAAAAAAAGAACTTAATTATGATAAACATCTTAATTTTAAGTTGCTGCATGCTGGCTTTTTAATCTAATAAAAGCATTTGAAATTAATCTAAGATCTTCATGCACACATGATTTGTACTTCATGGGTTTCAAAATGCGACACCACTGGCATGGCCTTTCAAACCACTAATTACTGTGACATTGTTAAAGACATATTCTCATCGCAAATCTCCAATGAAGCTGGTGTGATGTTGGTTAACCACACTAGTTCAAACTGTTTCCCAAAGTAACTGACGTTAGTGAAGGGCAATATTTCTACGCAACTTTTCTATGACCTTGTTAAGCGATGAACACTGAAAATACATAATGGCTCTGTGAGGCTTTGATCACAGTCTGTTTTAACACTGCTTGCAACGTTGCACATGTGGCAATGACTAACATCTTAAATTCACTGACTTATATTGTACTCCGCGCTAACATTTGATGAAACTTTTAAGACATCATTTGACATGTGATTAATGCATGGACAGATTTTGCTCCTGCTACCCTCAACAACAACTCACACGTAAGCGAGAAGACTGAAAAAGGTGTTCTGCATCTCTTTATGGTAGTTTTTTATCTCTTCAAAACCAATATTGAGTTTTGTAGATCTCTCTGTGGTCGTTTTGTATCTTAAAAACCTATAAGTCTTTTTGTGAGTCTCTGTTGTTGTTTACATTTTGCATCTGTCTGTGGTTTGTCTTGAATCTCTTAGTCAATTTATGTCTCTTTGTGGTTGTTTATGTTTCTTTGTGGTCATTTTGTGTCATTTTGTGTCTTGTTTTGCTTCTTTCTTATTTTGTGGCTTTGACCCAGGCTCTCGCTGACCCCTTCATTCCATGGGTATCTAGTGATCGGCCCATTCTTTATTTCTACTATAAATTTATACAGCAAGAGAAATATAACAGGCTTTTCAACAGAAAGTCGAAAAAACCTGTGGAATAATTGGACCGACGTGCAAAACACTACTTGGTTGATGGGATAAATAACTTATATCAACATCTACAGTATGGGCTGCGTTGGTAGAGGTGTGATGCAATGTTTCATAAATGTAAAAAATGAAAAAAGAAAGAAAAACCTGCAGCTTTTCTTATATTCTTGTTAGACGGAACGGCTTTGGGAGGATCAAGACCACCCTGCAAATCTGATTCAGTTCTGGCCACATTTGCTCATGGAGTGATACTAATGATGTGGTACTAACACACACACACACACACACACGCACACACACACCACATGCAGGGGCCTAGACTGGCTCAGAGAGGCCCAGGGAAGTGAGGGAAAGTCAGTCTCAAAGCCGGCTGGCTGCTGGGGCCCATGTCAAGGCTTAGTTCCGTTTACACTGGCTCTAATTACAACCGCATGAGGAGGACCCGGCTTCAGATGAGTCTAATCTAACATTCCACCACAGGCTATTTGTCTTCAGATTTTTAATGGATGCCACTGGCTGGCCCTGGCCTGACCTCACTCTCTCCTGTTCTGTCTTACAACTGAAGTCCATGCAGCCTCATATAGTTAAAACCAGCACTCCCAGGAACAGAGTGCATCAGGCCAGACGGAACAAACCAATTTACCCACAGAGCCACTTCAAACCACTCTGGTTCTCCAGCTGACCTCGAAGCCAAGTGGATTTCCAGTTGATAATGCCCCTGACAACATGATTGGCAGGTCTTTGTGCAGGAGATGCTTCCCTTTTCCTTCCCTTTTCTTTTTTGCATTTTAACAATGCAGGTGAATGGTTGATGATAAACCAGATAACAATACACCGCTTAACTCCAATCTGGTGTAGAAGTTTGCTTAGTTTTTGCATGGAAAGCGTTTTGATTTCAAGGTGGAACCACTGGATGCAACTCTGTCCTGTGTGGGAACACTTTAAAGCTTTACTGGAGATTTTCTGTAAGCAAATTAAATAGGTTGACTTATTTTACATGAAATGTCTCGGATTGGCTGAATAACTCACCCAGTGCTTTCAAAAGTTCCTCGAAATTTTCCGACGATTTCATTGTCCATTTCCCTGAGAAATCTGCAATTTTTTTCTCCATTCCGATGCAGGCGCACGCAGCGACGTCTTTTGCAGATGAGAAGCGTGAACGCGGGCGCTCCGGTAAGTGTCTGTCTGGCTGTACCTCTCCGTTAACCGGTTTGTGAGGCCGTCTCCTCTGCCTGCATCTGCCCCTGCAGTGATTGGCTGACAACGCGCCTGGATGCTGGTCCAGCCAATGCAGAGGCCGGTGGCAGGGAGGGACTTTCCCCCTTTGGTTCTAACTGTTGCCTCCACCTCTGTCAGCATGGTGAAAGATTTGGATACGAGCTGGAAAATGCACTTCCAGTAAGAGCTTTGATATGAGTGAGCAGCTCGGATATTAAGGAAAAGTGCTAATTGTTTTTTTTCTTCTTCTTCTTCTGTTCTCTTCCTTCTTCCTCTGTCTGTTGGTCCTCCCAGGTATTTGATAGGCAGGCTAAATAAGTAGGCCTCATCAATGAAATGTAGGCTAGATTCAACTTTTTATTTAAAAAAAAATCAATAATAATAATAAAATACATGTAAAAAAAAAAAACGACATAAAACCGTGTGTTAAGTCCTAAAATGTGGAATGTGAAACAAGATATCACAGTGCATGTGTTCAGCTCCGGGGGGGGGGGGGGTTAAAGCTGGTAATGAAAGAGCAAAAAGATAAGAAAAGATAAGACACACAGCTGGAGGCATCCAGCAGGACAGAACAATCAGTGTTTTCACTCCACAATTAAAATGCGAGAGGAAGGAGTCACATCGCTGTAGTTTTAATTCATTATGATCAGAAAGCACAAACACTAGAGGCAATTTCAGCCCTTTCACTCACCCGACACTGACTCACGTTGCCATCTCATCCTGTCTTTATCTCAGTTGGACAGTGTGAGGTTACATGTCTTCAGTGCTGTGTGTTATTATTGTAAACAAACAGACACACAAGACAGCTGTTTACCTCCTCCTTAGATAAGCAGTGACAATGCACACAAGAATACACTTTGCTAATGCTGAAATCTTTCAGCTCTGACTCATTTGCTTATATGCATATTACATTGAATAGCTAATAACTCAATTACAAACTCAGGAATTGCCTTTGTTGCAGGAAATGATGAAGATTCAGTTTTTCTGCTGTATTACTGTGCAGAGTCGAGCTGAATTAGGTTGGACTGGACTCAAATACAATGGTTAATGAGTGACATTGTGAATTAGCTAAGTGAGAAATTACGGTTTCTCTCAAACTTAGTTTGGTTTCAAGTTCAAGTAGCTGATATTACTTTTATAGCATAATAGTGCCAAAACAGAGCGTGTAATTTATGATAAAGTGATTTTTTTAAGATATAAAGAAAGCAAGCAAGAAAGAAATACAGACGTAATTTAACAAAGGGAACATTAGTCTACTGACAGCTACTCTGGGAAACACATAAGGAAGGTCAAAGATCTTGTGGAACCACTAATGAAACTGTATGAGCAGTTTTTCATAAAACACAACTTATTTAAAAATAGAGGTTCAAATTCTCATTTAAATAATATTCAATAATCAATAGCCTTGTCAATATATATGCAAGGTATTGTAAAAAATAGGTTTTACATGTAACTGTTAAAGACAGGCTGTGAATTTAGTTACATTGTTTGTCCTTCATGGAAAAAAGCAGTGAAAGATCAACCTTGCCCATAGGAAGTACAACACTTATTGTAATTGTAACAGTAAACTAAACAGTTACCCATACAATACATTAGCAAAAATGTTTAGACGAATTGAAAAAACACAGAAAGTCAGAATAAATGACTCAAAAAAATTATTTTCCTCCTTTCAGTTACTGTCAAGTAGATTTGATATGATAATAGCACCCAAAGTGGAATAAAACTCTTAGTGAAAACTGATTTTTCTTGGGCTGACGACTCTCTTTCTGTTCTTTCTTTCTCCCACTACACACACAAACGTGTTCACACACACTGCCAAGAATATTTCATCAGAACTGGATCAGAGGAGATGTCTTTGGAAACACGATGCAGTGTATTCACCCAACAAAAGGAGTCACAATGTTATCTGTGCAGGTCGTCTCTAAGCATTCCACCCTGTGGCTCCGTGCAGCTACCGTACCTATAGAGTTACAGCAACACAAGAATTAACTTCATCAGGTACTTGACAAAGGACAGAATACATAAAAGCACTTTTGAATGCAAATTAGACTTCCATCCAGACCAGAATTCACCGCTGGCTGACCTCAGACTGAGACACACAGAGGACAACAGCCACTCAGGGATTAGAAGAAGAAGAGGAGAATGGCCTTGATGAAAGGGTAACACTGGACACCCCTGTCCCTGTTGCTGCTACAGCCGATACAGTTTCATAAATCTGTGAATGCCCGAAAAACTATCTCCTTCATATATAACTATAATTGCGGTTAAGTTCCATTTATTTTTTTTTCTGTTGATTTAGTTGCTCACTCTTATGTTTATTTAGGTGCTAATTTAAACCAATGTTTTCATGAAATTTTGCCACGATGATAAAATTGTTGATAATGTTTTATGTGAGTTGGAGAGATCTGAAAAACCAAATACAAGAGTTTTGAGCAGAATTGCAAAAACGAACATAAATCTTACAACAAAAATATCTGAAAGTAAGGCAAGTTTGAATGATGAATGTAGCACCATTGAGATAAAAGGTATTTCAAAGTGCTTTATAGGGGGCATAAAAATAGGCTATGGGCTATTAAAAAGAGTCATTAAGAAAAACACTAAAAATTTATTTAAACGATTATTAAACAAAAAGCGACAAATAAATAATTTGATGAATCTTTCAAAATAAAAAAATTAAAGCAAAATCTCTACAGGTCATTGGTTAAATGAGTATTGAATTGAGTAAAGCGTCACCTAGCGTTGATTTATATGCTTGCCATCCGGAACTTTAATCGTGAGATGTTTCTCCCCGGTTAGTGAAAAGGTAAGCACCGGTCTCATCATGTCGAGGCACCTTCGCTTCATGGCGCGGACCGTGATGGTCCAAGGCGGCGACGTGGATGCGGCATACAAGACTTTAAACAGGTGACGCGCCCGTATTTACGATACAATATACGATCACATTTATTGTAAATCTGCGAGTGATAAGCTAACGTTAGCTTAGTTATCGTTAGCCTTCCGCTCAATGTCAAGGAGCTGCGGCTGCGCAGTAGCGTCAGTCCTTCCACGGGGTAAATAACGTTCATTTTGATGTTGTTGATTTTTATTTGAATAGATGGATAGATGATTTTAGAGATTTCCTCACAAGCAAGGGTGAATAATAACAGCGGAAATACTACATTAAATTGCATACAGTGTGCAGCAACATAATCAGTACGTATTAACGGTGCTAAGTGCGTTAATCATTTAGTGTTTCTTTTCTAACAGAGCTCCAATAAGCCAGATAGTGTACCCGTGTTGTACATTCACAAATTCATAATATTTATTTTAAGTGGAACATTCATTTAAGGCATTAGCCGCAAACAGAGAATAATAAGAACTTAAAATTGAAACCGTGGTCATAACTTAATGAATTAAACATGTTAGATTCTGCGTCTTTTTAGAAGAAAGAAGTGATTGAAATGCAGATGTTATTTAGGAGAAAGTGCCATCATGAAAAAAGGGCCTCCTAATGTAGGCATTTTTGAATACAGATGTGTCCAGAATAAAAATGAAGTCATAACATTGTGAAAACAAAGATTTAATAACATTTTACAATAATGAGTTTAATTAAAAGGGACTTTCAAAGCATGTACAGGCTGCTTCCTGTTCAAAGTCTCTGAGTGAAAGCAGGAACCTGCTTTGATGTTTAAATGTACTGCATAAATTATTAAGCTTATTCAGAATTAATACATTTAAAAGGGCTGCTTGCCAGTTTGTCTTGCTTTATTATTTCCATTTACGTGTTGATCAAAGTATCTTTAATGCAGTCCAAGTTCCAGTTATTGACACATTTTCTCTACATACTTCAGGCTCCTGACCCAAGATGGCATCATTGAAACAGTGAAGCGGAAGCGCTACTACGAGAAGCCGTGCAGAGAGCGACAGCGGAAGAACTTCGAGAACTGCCGGCGGATCTACCACACAGAAATGGCCAGAAAGATCGCCTTCGTCTCTAGGACAAACAGAGAGGATCCCTGGCTCGGCTGCTGATGAAATGGAGTTTGATGAAAGTGGATGTTATCAACTGACTGGTTGGGATGGGACCCCCAAAATGGAAGGAAGGATCAAGATGGAAACCAAAATGTCTGTGTCACATCTGAATGGACTCTGGAAGTACTGAGAAAACTTGCTGTTGCGTTTTTTCCACAATAAAAGGAAGAAAATGTTTGTAGTCGTGCATTCACTGTCAAGTCAAGAATGGACTTTTCTTTTTTTTTTCTCCACAAAATTCAACATAAAAAGTGCAATGCTTGTACTTGGAGGGAAGTGTCTCTTGTTGTCAATCTTGGTTGTAAAGAGCAGATTAATGAATGCTTGATGGATGACGTCTTTTGTTTTAAATCTTTCCACACTATCTTACAGTTGAAAAAGCTAATAAATATGAGATGTTTTCTCAAAAGTCCTGTGAAAATTATCACTGTTAAACTAATAATGTCAACAAAGATGTGTGTAGTGTGCAGCATAAAGGTAAATTTGGCCATGTAAAAAACTTTGCAAGTTGTTGCATGTGAACTTATTCACTTGGGGAAAATTCAAAGAACGCAGCAGATGTTTTTGTGTGCATGCTGTCTCAGCTCAGCAGCAGCAGCTCTCTGTTAATTAACCGAAGGTCAGTCCGGCACAGTGTGGCGTTAATGTCCGCTGATGGTTTCGGCCACCGGCCACAAACTCTGCACATCTGTCCAGACCTTGTGTTTCACCACAGGGAGGTTTGAAAGTGAGCACTCACTCTTGCTGAGCTCACACGGGCGAAGTTAAACGCTTTGCGCCAGGCTCATTTGTCTGGGAGGTTAGCAGGTCACCAATGAAAAATCAATTACTCTGGTTTCCACCAGAGTTTCCACTAGAACTACTTTTTGATTAACAAATAGTCCCCATTAAGAAAGTGCTGACTGAGCAGTGTTGTCATATCAGCCAGTGGGTTCCTGTTCACTTGTCAGTGTAAAATTTTCACGCTCCGAACTCCGTGTCTCTGTCAAGAACTGAACAACCTGCGCAGATCTGTGTCACTTGTAATCCAAACACACCAGATTGTGCAGCCAGCGTCAGTGAGCGGTAATACGATTGTGAAATGTGCAAATGTTTTTTTTGGCCCCTCCCCAACGTGCATACTCTAAACAGGCAGACACACACGAATGCTCCCTTATCACTGGCATGCATCAACTGCAGGGTTTCCAGAATTTCAAACATGTGGTCATTCAGTCCATCTATCGGGCCACTTGTCACACCTGAAATTGGGCTCAGGAATTTGCTTAGAATGCCTGTTTATTGCCTTACAGATACTATTAGCAACATGATAAAGCAAACATATGCAGGTTGAACATGTGCATCTCGAAAGTCACAGTAAAATCAGCCCTCAGCTGTTTTAGCGTTCACACTTCTGCGCATTGAGCTATTAATACTGGTCACTACTGTTCACATTGTTTATCAGCTGATACTGACCGCTGCTGTTTGCCTGGCGACAGTATCTGTGCTGCCAAAAGACAAACAAACAAAATGCGACTACTTGTTGGGATTCAAACTTCAGGATCATGCATCAAGCCTGTAAATGATACCAAGAAGGCCCTGACAGGAGTGATGCTGTCTTCTTTAAAAAGGACAAAACTGGTCTGTTTATTTGCATGGGGACCAGGTACAGATACCCTGGAAATTCAATAACACTATCTGTCCAACTTAAATTAAGTCATCTTATTAAAATGACAATGGCAATTCATCACCATTGTTTGCACTATAATTAGTTTTCATATCAGTCTCAGTCACCTGGACTAGAACTGACTCTGTCCTCCACACCCAGAGTTGTGGCCGAATCTGGTGTGTTTCATGTGAAGCGTTCGGTGACACGCCCTTTTTCTGCTCATTCTGCCATTACCCCCAACGCCTGCTGCGTCACAACACAAACTAGTTTCATAAATCTTATCACGAACATCTGGTTGTCAGCTGTATTTCAGCCTTTCCAGCTGATCTGGCAGGTGCCATCCTCCTGCAGGTAGCAGCATCCTATTCTTGCATGCAACAAATGAAGTGATTCACTGCTCAGCAAACAGAAATCTCATTATGTAACTATGTAAGACTGTGCCCCACACGTCTCTTGCTCTAATAGGCCTATGGTGGCACAGCTCATAATCTTGTCTCTCTTGTACGTTCACTTCATCATAATCAATGGCGAAATTAGAGCTTGTAGAGCACAACAAAATCCCATAGTACCATTCGGCTCAATTTGCTGAAGGTGCACACCATTTCTGTTTTCTATAAAAATGCAGCCATGCATGAATTTAATTAATTTTTTTGTTTGTTTTTTAAAATGTATTTATTTATTTGTGTGTGTGTGTGTGTGTGTGTGTGTGTGTGCTACTTTATGCTGCTGCTTTCTTTTTTTTCCCGGCCCATGCATCTAAACCAAGCACTTAATTACATTTATAGGCTAAAATTTGGGAAAATATGGAATATAGGATTGGCAACATGTTAAACTCTCTTGTCATATATTTTAACATAATAAAATATTTGTAAGTATTGTTACTGACATACTTAGCATGTGTTATTTTTGCGTTCAAATGTTTGGACCGCATCAAAATCTCAAATGTGGAATTTGTGATTGTTTCATGTGCATTGTTTAAATTCTGTTAGCCTGTATTGTAACTGTATGCTCATTTATGGCACCTGCCTTTTCTAAGGGGAGTCTTCTTTAAAGAACAGAGGACAACTTTTCATAATGATAAACACAAACCGGCAGACAAAAATATATATAAAAAAACATTAAAAATATATATTTATGTAACCAACTTGAAAGGCAGGGCGGTCTAGAAAACAAACATCAGCACTCTGTCCTGTTATTACCCTGTTGTTTCTCTTGAAGTATCTATTAACGCAGGCCATATTTAACTTCATTTAGCAGAACTTCTTGCACATTAGAACGGCCGCGTGCTGTTCTAGTCGTTCTTCAACCACACCACCGACACGTGCCCGTGTTGCAAGTGTGGCGGGCTCTACGCAGTTACCAGCCAACCGGCGCCGCAGACGCCGCTGATTGGCCAAGCCTCTGAGCCAATGAGGAACGAGCCACTCTCTCCGAAGCCAATGGAGGTGCTGTACCTTTTCTGCACGTGTAGCGTCCGTTGAGCTGTGCGAGTACTTTTTGGACATCTGACTAAATAAACGAAACACGAGCAGCAGTTATGAGACGGGACTGAGCGTGAAGTGGATAACAGGCGTGACCGCGGCGCTGCTCACATACGCAGAGAGCCGTTTGCTCAGCTTCTCCTGTAGGACTGGAAATTATCTAATGTGTTCAGGTAGCGCAACGTCTCTTTTCAAGCCTTGCCGTTCGGTTTTATCGTCATTGTGAATCACGTTCTGCTCCATCTAAAAGGTAAGCTAATGTGAAGAGCTCTCACATGTGACTTTTTTTTATGCCTTAAGAAAGTTGTTTGATTTATTCCAGCGCGTTTGAATTTTTAAATGCTACACCGAAATATCAGCCACAATTTCCAGAATGTCTTCTGTTTATTCCATTTACTCTATTTTTGAATTTAAAAAAGAAGAAGAAGAAGAAAGAGAGAAATAAATAAACAGCAAGTGAGAGTTATCGCCACCAAATGAGATTAAAACGTGTAGATGTAAAAAAAAAAAAAAAAAAAAGATAATGCACGCTGCAGCTTAAATTGCCTATTTAAAATGGATGTTGAGGTGGCACGCGCCGATCACAGTCAACAGTGATTGACAGATGTGCTCATCTGTATCGCGGCTATGACCGAACTAGTTTTCTCCTGAGAACAAGTGCGCGTGCTGGCACCATACGCACTTCGTTTCACCGCGCGCATAATCATATAGGCGCGGGTCCTCTGTGTGATTACGTCTGAACGTCGATCGTCTGTCTTGTCCTCGTGTTGATTGCTTAACAGAACTGCTGGGACCTGGTGAAGACATCGCTCTCGTAACTTGGCAATAAGCACACTTTTGTTTTGCATGCTAACATTACTGAGGATTGTGT
>JAQLOL010000008.1:8071842-8110563 GCA_029783665.1 Naso thynnoides | reverse complement strand
GATTGTGTTCGAGTTCTTTTGATTGTTACATAAGATGGAATCTGTGTATTCTCTATGCAGGCTTTCTGTTGTGCTGTGGGTTTAATGACATAATGTATATGTGATATCTTATTATAATAAATCTGTATTTTCTTGCTATAAGCCTATAACTTGCATTTTCCTTGTCTTTAAAGCCTGCGTTACATAATTTCTTAACTTTTTAGACAATGCCTACTTGTTTCATGTCAACATGACTAATCCCTGGTGCCATTTTGTGTCAGGATATTCTGCAAAACAGACAAACCGGGTTTGGAAACTGCATCTCATCCTGTACGAGTTTGCCCGGTGCCTAAAGTTGCCCTCGTTGATGTTCAGTTTGGATTATTTTCTGTGTCTCAACAGATGAATTCACTGGGCAGTTCTTCCAAATGGCCATCTTGCGACTCGCTGCCCTCCACCCCGAGTTTTCTCCTCAGTGAGAGCGAGCAGACTGAGGATGAGGCGGATGTCTTCTCCGAGGGCGAGGGGGACGGTGGAGTACGGAAGCCCCTCTCAGTCTGTGAGAGAATCAGGCTGTCTAGAAATTACCTTGAGTTTCCGGCTCATCCGGATGAGCCGCACTCAACGTCCAAGATCGACCAGCCTGAACTCTGCCCTGATGAAACCAAGCGTCTCGGTTCAGCCGGCTCTCCTGGAGCTGCCATGTTGGGCTCATCTACAGCGACACCAGGGGACTTGGTCTTTGCACAGAAAGTGAGCACCCGTAACAGACTGCTGGAGTCTTTTTTCAGTAGTTTTATCAGACAAAAAGCACAGAAGTCAGAGTAATAAAACTGGCCTTTCTCCTTATTTCCTCAGTGTGCAGATTTGCACAGTTTCATCCGCCCCTTGCTTGAGCTTCTCCAGGGCCTAAAGACTGGCCGATTCGATAAAGGTATGTTGTTTAGCAACATCAATATTAAACATAATTGTATCTTTTCTAAAGTTTTAGTGCATCAATCTATCCCATCTTGTCATGAACCTGCCCTATTTGCTTTTGACATCTGATCGTATGTTTTGATTGTGGCAGGTTTATCCAGTTTCCAGCAGAGTGTTGCTATGGACAGATTGCAGAGGATTCTGGGAATGCTACAGAGACCCGAAATGGGGTAAGACCATTACAAGTAACAGGACCAGTATGACAAATGTGAAAATGGGGTGTTGCCATTGTCTTCCATGCCCGGCAGTGTCATTAATGCTTGTTTCTTTTTTCTGCAGAGAGAAATACCTTCAAAACCTGCTGCAGATAGAGATGATGCTCAAGGTCTGGTTCCCTCGGGTGGCATTTCTGTCCACAGACCCACCAAACCAGACCATCACTCCCAGACAACCACGCTGGCGCCAAAATCAACTCCACATGCCAGTTAAGGTGAGCGTCAGACTGGATGTTCCCCTAAGACAGTGACTTTATGAGTGTGTATTCATCACACCAAAGGCGTCATGATCCAGAGGTATTAGAAAAACAATACTAGATTTTATTTTAGGAAGCAAAAACAAAATGTCTCTAAAGACTTGGGTTACATAAAGCATGTTCATAAGAAGGCTGTACTTCTCCTTTAAGTCCTTGGTTTGTCATGGTTGTTATTTTTGGTTTTACTCTCCCCTTCCAGAAGAGAAAACTGAGCTGGTCAGACACTGACAACTCTGGCAAAATCCCAGCCAAGCATAAGCAACATCAACACGGAAAACACGGGAGCTGCCAGGCTGAGACTTCGCTCGACGCTGCTTCCAGGAGTCTTCCTGGATCACCTAAAAAACGGAGAACTCAAGCAGAGGAAACAGTCGAACCGGCTCGTTGCGGCTGCACATTTGGACACGAGTTTACAGACGACTCTCGCATTTTGAGCAGGCAGTCGTACCTATGTAGCAAGAGAGAAAATGAGAATCGGAAGCAGCCTGACATTTGTTTGCTCGCACCTTGTGGCAGCCCGGCTGCACAAGACAGTTCAGTGTCCTCGAGCGACACCGTTAGTGCAACCAATTCCCCTTAGCTCGCCAGAGCTGACCTTGCCACCACATGGAGGTGCCACAACATGCCAGCCAGAGCGAAGGCGGAGAGAAAACTTTATTACATAAGCATAAAAGTCAGGAGCAGGCCTCGCCTGAGATGCTGCGAGGCATTTAAAGACCAGAAGAGGAGACGGAAAAAAGCAAATAGACACTTGCTAACCCCAAATTATCCAGTGTGGTTTTGATTACACTGGAGTTATTGCACTACATTGCCAGGAACTGTTTATTGTTCGTATGTGAGAGTATCATTGACTTTTACTAAGTTTAAAGACAGGGAAATACTTTGCATGTGTAATGTGTTAAAGGAGTCTCTGCTTTGTTTTGTACATTTTTAGTATAATGGAACACAGAACCTAACAGTAACAGTAAAAGCACAGAATTTCATGGCTTTGGTGAAAAGCAGAAAGATCAGAAATGATGAAACACATGATCGTCGCTGATTTGAATCAAAGCTGAACAAAATTCAGCAGCCTTTTATTTCTTGGCAAAAATATTCTAAATTTACTGGGATGATATTTCGCTTTTCTTTGTCACACATGATTGTTAACATGTCTTATTTTTACTTTGTGCTCAGAAACTTTTGATAGGCATTTTTACTATTTTCTTACTTTTTTTTTTTTTTTTTTTTTTTTTTAGACCAAACAAACCATGAACTGAGAAAATAACTAGCAGCTTAATTTGTAGGTATAACTTGGTAGTTGCAGTTGTGGTAAGTTACATATTTTAAACATGGATAGAGATGAAAAAAAAAAGAGTGCATGATCCTAAAACTTGCATTTTGTTCACTGATTGTAACATATGGTGGAGCCTATCCATGTAGCGCCTGCCAGAATGTGCCAAACAAAACTATTTTGCATCATCGCATCTAATACACCTTACCTTATAGTCACTTTGTCTTTATTTATTAGCACTTACGAGACACAAAACAAAATATTTATTTATATGTAAAGCAGATTAATGTAGTTGCACTTGTGGAAAAAGAGCAAATTGCTGCACAGGAAATACCACAACCTGAAACTCTTGAGCTACTTGACGAAACATGAGATGTTTGGCAGGATGTTAGTGAACTCATTTTGTGTAGAGGGAGTTTAAAACGTCACATCCTGTTACACATTTGAGTTTAATGTGACAGGGTTTTTTTCTATAGTGTGGTCATAATATATTTGATCCCGTGTACATTGAAGTAGTTTAAACTGCACTTTGGATGGCAATAAGGAAATGTCACACATTTGTTAACATTTAACAGTTGTGACGTTATTTAAAATCTGTGCTTGAAAACCTCAATTCCGTCCACAGACCAGCCAACGAGTGTTTTACAGGTACTTGAATCGGAAACTTTATAGCCAAACTTGCTATTTGATTATGTTTTATTTGGAATGTTTTTTATTTTGGGACTGTGGAAGGCCTAAAAAGCGATAAAAAAGTGAATTAACCTTTTTGCCAGGCCTTTTTTTTTTTTTTTTTTTTTTTTTAAACAAAATGCCCCAACTTTTGCATTTCTCTACGAGGGTAAAGAACAGCTTCCGTGTCCCATTCAAGATGGATTTTCTCCACTGACTTGCTGTTACAGAATTTGTGTCACTCAAAGTGCTTTACATTTGATTGCGTAACAAGGAATATCATGGAGATATTATGAGCAAAACTTTTTTTTTTTCCAATTCTGAAAACATCAGTTTACCATATTTTAAATCGGATTTCATTCATGTTGAATGGTGTTTCATCTCTGGTTTGTCACCAGTCAGCCTTACTTGTTTGACGTGAAGGTAACCACAAACTTGCCTGAAATGACATCATCAGTCATAGATTCTAACTAATGGTGGGAAAATCATCATCACACCATGTTGTTGCAAACCAAATGTGCTGTTGTGTAGATGCTCCTCAGGCTTCACCCGCAGTCTTTTTCACTGACCCTGAGTTTTGTTATTTATAATGGAGACTAAACACACAGTGTATGACAGTAGTGAGGTATAGTCTTGGGTCATAAAATATAGAATCTCACTGTACAGGTTTTGCAGTTCTGGGTTACACATCTTTCATTTGTAAATGGGAGAATAAAAATAAAATAAATATCTTACCTGTTGCCTTTAATGTGTCTTGTTTTGAGTTGTCTGAGGCTATTGATTGAATGTTCAAATGTTCAGTGCACTATTTTTATACATAAAATCAAAAATCACTGGAATGAAGTACAGATTGACTATCTATACTATACTATACTATACTTGACTATAGTCTGACAATTTTTTTGCATTCATTCTGGTTAACAGTTTACGTTTTCCTTTTTTTTTTCCAGTGAAATCTCAGTTTTAATGCATTGCATGTAAATGCAGTCGGTCAATCAATCTATAATGATTTTTTTCTAAGCTGATCAATTTATTGAAAGGCCTATTAAACACTACGTCTCTGTTTACTTTGATAGAACAGCTTCCCTGTTAGACATTTGATTACAGATTTGAAAAGCTTGTGCTTTAAGACTATTTTCATCTAATACTCTAATTCAACTCCACGTTGTTGTTCTTTTTACGCCATGCCTTTTATTTGACAGCTATAGGTCTTCGCAAGTACAATTTTGCGTTGAAAACAATTGATCATCTTATAAACTGATGTAGGCCTATAAATAGAGAATAAATGATGAGCTTAATAAAATAGTATTTAAGTAGTTTAACACAACTTACCTTTTGTATTTGGGTTTCTTTACATCGTTGTATTGCTGTTGTTGTTTTTTGGGGTCTCAATAGGCTCTACCTTTTCCAAACTCTTCCATTTACCACACAGTATGCTATAGTTTTCCTGTGTTACCGTTAACATGCTGCAGGTGGCGCTAACAAATGCTGTACTACCTTATTGTTTGCGGGGATGTAGCCTAAACTGAATACATTGTTACATTACATAATGTAGCTATGCCTTTAATGATTTGCTTGGTTAATGTAGCTGTCTTGCTTGTCTTCTTGTCAGTTAAGTGTAAAAGTCGTGTGTGTGTGTGTGTGTGTGTGTGTGTGTGTGTGTGTGTGTACTCCGGTGCAGTAGGTGGCGGTATGCACCTTCAAAGTCATTGATTGCGTACCGCGTAAAACGTAAAGGATGAGACGAAGAAGACGAAAAACGAGTAAACAGACGTACAGGTCCAGGAAGAATAGTTGCATTTGTCCAGGATATCGCAGGGCGCTAAATTTTAGCACGAAATGTTAAACGATAAAAAAATAGTAGTTGCGATATAAAAGCTCACGGTGAAATTTCCCCGCGCAGAAAGCGACTGGAAACAGCTTACGAAACAGTTAAGCGTACGTAACATTGCAATGGCAGCTGAGCGGCTGCTACACAAAATGATGTTTGTGCCATGTTAAGCTAGCACGCTAAGCTAGGTGTTAGCCACGGTTAACCTCAGTTGGCTTTTAATGGGGGAGTCATGGACGTATAGGTAGAGCGCCGCTCAAGCTCCCCGGGACATGGCAGCCGGTGCAGGGGCCGCTTCTGGCGGCTCTCTAGAGGCGACTTTAAACAAGAGGTTTCTAAGTATCACGAACACGATGGATTCAATTCAAGGATGTTCAACGTGGTGCATCGAAAACAAGAAATACCACAGCCTGATTGTAAGACACTGGATGAAGTGTTTGAAGAAATGTAAGTAACGTTAGCCTTCTATTTAGTAATCTGACAGTGCTTCGGCTGTAGGGGTGACCTCGTCGATTGCAGTCTTGTGTCAAAACTTGTCCTTTTTTGGACTTTTTATGAGATTTTTGCAGGTTTGTACCACCGGGAAACAAGGTTTAAATGTGCGCCCCTCCTCAGCCAGCCAGCAAATGACGTTAGCTGTATTGCTCATAGACAAGTCTCGTCTAATAGAAACACATTTGTTAGTTACATTACTTTGAAATGGGTTTATTCCTTGCTTGAGAATGTAGGCTACTTTTTATTGCTAATGTAAAGTAATGCTGCCCCATATGCAAACATGAAAAAACTTATCAAAGCTACGAGACGCTTGTGTTTGCTCTGGAGTTGTAAACTACAGCTGTCAAGTGTCAAGAGATATGACCAGCCAGGATCTTCAGACCGCAGAGAAGATAAGCTTTTCAGGTCCAGGATGGCAGGAAGTCAGAGGATGGGCCTGCTGAGCAGGTGGATGGCCTTGGGTGCAACAAGCAAATTTGTTTTTCAGGGCTCCCAAACAGTTCAATCTGGCCAAAGTGCTGCTCTGTCAAGTGTTATGTTGTTGTGGATGCCTGGCATCAGTTAAGATCTCATAGAGCGTTGATAACTGATGCTTTTTCGTTTATAGACTAACAAATTTTCAATTGAAACACACTTTTTTTTCAGAGTAACACATTTTCAACTCCAGCTTTGATCATTAATTGGCTTATCTTATCTAAAGTCAGTCTTAAGGTGTATTCATCGTCAGTTTGTTAACTTATGCAAGGCTCTTGTCAGTTGATATGAAATCAACTGGCCTGCTTTTTGGTACATTTCTCCTTGATGTACCAAACAGTAGCAGAGAAGTGATTGAAAATCCATCAAACAGATTTTATATTTGCTAATTCACTTACATGCAAAGACTGAAGCATTAAAAAATGGAATTTGTCGTCACTTTCAGCAGCAGGGGGGAAATTCACTGACAGTTGTCACCTCACATGAACCGTCTCACTTGAGCTGAATTCTTGTAGGAAACATCTTTCTGCTTGTGTTCATACGTTTGGTTTTTTGAAAGTAAAGCTTTCTCTTCTTCCTGTTGTGAGCAAAAGGCAAGAAAAAATCTTTTAAGACCCACCATTAACTTTTACCCCAGTAGTGACGGCCAGGCCAGTTATCTCCCTGCAGTTATCAGTGTCAGTCCGAGTTGTAGTGTGGTGACGTCCGCTTGTTGGCCTTGGTTACAAAGTTGTTAAATAGACTGACTTTGTTTCTTTACTCAAAAAATGTAATGCATTAGCCTTTGCTACATGATCTGACAACTTGTGATGGTAAATCTGAATTATTCTGTATACATATAGCATATAAATATATTAGAGCTGCCAGCTTGTATGTTTGAAATGTTATTTGTCTTGGTTTCTTGTCTCTTTCCTCAACTTTTCAAACAGATCTACTTGTTTTAACACTTGCCTTTACCCACCTAGTCATTATATCTTCATTACTACTTATATCGGTCAAAAATGGAGTTGTGATAATATTTTTAAAAGCACCAGTAGTCATCCTTATAGTAGTGTCACATCAAAAAGGTAATTTGGTCAGATGATTTGTGAAGTTCGATCCTGTCTGCAAGTTCTAGTGTTAATAAAGTGCTTTTGAGGAGATTTAAAAATGTAAAGATATAAAAATATCATTTATTGAGATTTAGCCCTAAAAATATCTTATTATAATTTTCAGCCCGTATCACTCAGCTCCATCTGCATCACAGTAAACTGATGCAATTTTTGGAAGTTAGCAGACTGTTTCAGCAGCCCTTACGTTTGCTTTTACCCACTTAATCATTGCATCCACATGATGTTGCTGATGATTATTTATTGAAAATTTAATTGTGTTTATATTTTGTTTTGACGGAAAGTTTATTAAGATGGATCAACTGAGAAAGGCTCAGCTTTTGGTTTCTGTTGTTATCTTCTTTTGTTTTTATGAGATCTATAACTGCTTCTAGTGGCGTACAAAATGCATATAACAAACAGAGAGGTTTATGGTGTTTAACTGAAGAGGGCCTTATTTTCAATAATGGAGATATGCACTGCTGTTTGATGCTCAGAATCATTTCTGTGTTTTTCAATTACTTAGGTAGGATGCTTAGGGAATTTTATAATACCAAAGTTGACAGTTAGACTTTGACTTTACTGTGAAACACAGTGAAAAGTAAATTTTTGCATAAACTCTGAGGTGACCTTGTCCCAGTGCTATCTGTTTTTCTCTCAGCTTGCTCTTGTGTCAGACTTAGTGTGCTGTAAAATGTTTTTCTGTCAGCTCAAATGCAGTTTGACTGAGACTTTGTGATTTTTATTTGGCTAAATGTCAGTCTTTTACATAATGGCAAAAAGTAAGTTTGCCTTGCGATAATTTGCATAGGAACTCTTTTGTCTGATTTAAAATGTTCAGGTGAATTCTTAAATACCAGTGACTGACAGTCCACGAGTGCTCATAGATTGGATGACTGACCCAGAAATAATTAAATTCTTTACCCTTCAAAGGAAACATTTTCATGTTTGTTCCGTTCTGTTGTTCTTGAAGTTTGTGCTTTGTTCACGAAATGTGGCTTTCTTTCTATCATGTGGACGAGTGATTGGAAACTTTGTAAGTAGATTTATTGGCTTTTGAAACCAGTTGATTTTGAAGATTTGATGTTTCACACTTTGGTCACAACTCAGGTTTAAAGTGCTTTGCAACCTGATGAAAATGGCTGAATTGAAAACGAGATAATCAGGTTCCTTTCTTGGGTTGCCGTGCACAGTCAGCATGAACTGTTTCTCAAGTGAAGTTACTTTGCATTGTTGGTGGAGCTCACACGTTCTCTTATGCGATCATTTGATTATGCCGTTGAGAATTTTGGTTCATCTAGTGAATTAAAGAAAAGGTTTCGTGAGCAGTGACGATGTCCGTGTCATGGACATGTCATGTCCACCAGGACGTATGTATCGTGCTGGCACTTAAATCAAAAAATATAAAATTATTAGCAGTGCTATGTGTGAAACTGAGAAGACTATTATTGTTACTCCCTCTCTAGAAACATAAATGGCAACGATGCTTATGATGATTGTGTGTAGTGTTATGCTGCAAAATCTGACATTGGTTAAATATTGATTACATATCTTGGGACTATGCACCCTCATTAGTCAAATTTCGCCTTTTTTTATTGTGTATTTTTTTCCTCTCTTTTAGGGATTGGAATAACCATTACTGTGAAAAAGCAGCAATAACACTTTTGGGATTTTTCTTTTTCTTTTTTTCTTTTTTTCTTTTTTGTGGCTGGCAACCAGTCTCATGGTGCATTGTCCCATCATCTGATATGACAAAACAAGAACAAAAATATACATAAATCTTTAAGAGATGCTGTATTGTTAAAACATTATTATAGTGCGTGTATTATTAACAAAATATCTATATTTCAGGGTTTTCATCAATAGTGTTATAATATACTGGTATGGACACTTGCCATTGTGACTTTCTACAGAGCAGACAATTTTTAAAACAAAAATAATCAGTACATTATAGCATTACAAGAGCTGTAGTGATTTATTGATCGATAGAAAATTAATCTCCAACTACTTTGATAATTGATTAATCATTTCAGTAATTTCATTTTCAAGTAAAAAGGTTAAAAAAAGTTGCTGGTTCAGCCTCTTAAATGTGAGAATTTGCTGCTTTTCTGTGTCGTTTTTGATCATTTATGAGGAGTCTTTGTCTTTTGAGCTGCTGTTTGCACAAAAAAAGCATTTTCAAGTCCTCACATAAATCTCTAGGAAATTGAGATGAAAATTTTCCACACTTTTTTGACATTTCATGGAATAAACCATTAATTGTGAAAATCATTGGCAGGTTGATCAATAATGAAAATACGTATTAGTTGTCGCCCTTAGCGCTACAGATGTCTGCTGCATGTTTACATATTCTATAAGACGTGAGCCTGCTCTCATGTTATTTTGTCTCAGTTCCTTCCTCAGCAGAATGTTACTGTCTTTTAATAACATCACTGTCTCTCTGTTCCCGAACAGCTGATGCCTCACACAGACTCAACCTCATTTACTTGGCCAATGATGTCATTCAGAACTGTAAAAGGAAAAATGCCATCGTTTACCGAACGGCGTTTGCTGAGGTCCTTCCTGAGGCCTTTGTACTGGTGAAGTACGTAACTAGTTACATCGCAAAATGTACAGTTCATAAGTTACAGTGATAACGTTTTGTCTCTCTTTCCTGTCAACCTCTTCTTTGTCTTTTGCTTTTGTTTCTCACTTTCTGTGTAGCTTTTGTTTTATTCATTTAGAGAACGTCCTCACTCATAAATAAAACAAATGCCATTACAACAAAGAAATCTCCTGGCTCACGTGTTTCTTCTTCTGTCTCCTTTCTGCAGCTTTGAAGGTGATTCTAAGGTAATTAAATCAGTGGAGAGGATACTGTCCATCTGGGAGGAGAGGGGCGTGTATTCAGGGACGCTCATTTCTGAGCTCAGGAACAGCTTAGTCAAAGAGGAGTCACCTCCTGAGACACCCGTGGAACAAAAGAGTAAGTTTTCTTTTCTTTGTTTGCTTCCTTTTGACAGTTTTATTAATATCTTATCTCAACACCAACCTTGCAAATTTTATTTCGCTATTATGTATTCATTTTTATGTAACCTCGTTGTAAAATGTCTTTTTAATTTTATTGTTTTGTTTGTTTGTTTTTTTAAAAAAAATCAAACACTAACTACATTACTTAGAATTTGGAATAATATCCAATTTTTGTTCTTGTTTTTTTAAAGCTCCAGTTGAATCTAAAGGAGATCTACGGTCCAAGATTGTTGCTGAGTTTGTGGTAAGCAAAAAATTTAATTTTAAGCAGAACTAAAGTGGAGCTAAATTGAAACTAAACTGCAATACTGTTAAATGATTAAAACAATAAGCTTATAAAATTGTCCTCTTTAAATATTGTGTTGGTCTGGCACTATGGCTGACTACTTCCTCTGCTTTAGCCCCAGGCACTCGTAGAGGAACTGTCCAAGTACAGGAGGTCTGTGGATGAAGTAGACCTCAGAGAAAAACAGCTGGCAGCTATGAGGGTCGACATCTTCAGTTCCGAGGCTCTCAAGAAGCTCAAAGGTATCTGCATTAACCGCCGTCTGCTCTCTCTGCCTGTCCCACTGCAACACACAGATTTTGGCCTCAAGATCACCACTGGGTTTTCTCTTTCTTACACTACCAAATCAAATCCAAAATCCTACTAACATGATTGACTCTTACAGACAAGGCCGGAGGAAAGAAATTTTCAAAGGACTTTGAGGAAGGAAGCGCACAACTACAGGAGTTTGTCAGGTTTCTTGACAAACAAAACAAAATAGGGCCGCCTCTCATGGAGGCCCTCAACAACGCAGATATCTTCTACGAGATGCAGTACAAGGAGGTCAAGATTGTTGCTAATGTGAGTGACGGATGTACTTGTAGTCCTGCTTTTGTTGTATTGCTTACGTTTTAGTTCTTGATCAGGAGAAACTTAAGATGAGGAAACTTTACCCTCAGTAATTTGTCTATGTTTTTATTTGTTAGACTAGTAATTTAAGATAAGTTTTTTTGTTTTATGTAAATATGAGCTTACATTTGATATAAGGTGAGATGGAAGTCACACATTTTTTTGTTTATATTTACTTGTTAAAGGAAGGTACACTGTGCAAGAAATAGACAGAAGATACTCTTAAAATTGCCAGATGTGTAGTTAGACAAACTGTTATCTGTCTATAAAAGCTGTTTGAAGACCTTGTTTTGTTTTGTTTTTGTTTTACTTTCATGTACTGATACTCCTTTTCTTCTCCCCTCTAGGCCTACCAGACGTTTGCTAACCGGGTGTCCCACTTAAAGCGTAAGCTGGACGCCCTGAAAGCCACGTTGCCGGACCTTGACGAGTCTCCCATCCCCTCACCATCTGCAGATGCACCATCTCCGACAGGCTCAGAGTCCCCATTTCACGGTCTGGAATTGGCTCATCCTGATCCAGATCTCGATGGCTCTGCCATGGATGATGAGGCAGAGCCACCGGCCCCAAGCCCTCTGTCCTCACCGGGAGGATCCCCCAAACAGACTGAGACACTCGGGGCGAATGACAATCGTGAAGTGGAAGACATGGAGCTGTCTGATGAAGAAATGGACAGTGGAGGCATTATAGGTAAGGGATTGACTTAACGACTGATTGCACAGTGAGAGCTTTTAAAAAGCAATATTTAAAAATACTGTTTGTGATGCCTCCCACTGAATTTCCGTGGCAGCATTATGCAGAAAATGTGTTGAAATAATGGAAATGAGAAGCACCTCCAAAAATAGGCAAGTGAAGTCACTGACTGAGAAAATCGCACAGAGCTCCAATCACAGCTTGCATATGTCAGCACAGACCATCAGAACATTTCTTCCAGTCTGTGGTCCAGCCAATTTCACTGGAACACTTTCCCCACCCGTAGAGCCATCTAATTAAAACTAGACACATTTTTACAGCTACACACCAGATCTGCCATTTTACAGTTTCTTCTTCTTTTTTATTTAAATGTCCATTTGATTTTTTAAGTAACTACATCTGCAGCTAAACTTATATGATCTATATTAGATACTGCATGTATACATGTTTTTGTTTTCATATCTTCCAACTTTGATTGGTTGAGATCACCGATAGGCGGTCTGGTTTCTTCTGCTGATAAAATAGGAGGGAGGTAACGTCACAGCTTGCCAGTCAAAATCCAGCATGGATGATCTGGTTTATATCTGAAGCCAATAAGCACAAACCAAGTATGTGCATGTGCTTGAATTTGTCACTTAGCCATATGTAGAGGTCATATTTTCATGCTGTTTCTTGTGTATGAATAACCAAAAAGAAGGTTACTGTGCATTTGATGCTCCTCTTTGCCATTAAACTGAACATTTCATTTAAATTCTGGTAACAAAAAAAAGTTGGAACACTGTGAAAAGTGTAAATAAAAGCAGAATGTGATCAATAAAAATAAAGCCGGATAGGTAAAACATTTAGTCTTTTTTTGTTGTATTATTTTCAATTGATTGTATGTCAAAAAAAGATTAGCAAATAAATGCATTTTTTTATTTATGTTTTCCGCAGCAACCCAACTTCTTTTTAGGTTGTGCTGTTTTCTGTAATTTTATAAAAAACAAAAAGATGAATTAATTTAAAACCTTTTAACTTTAGCTTCTACCAGATTCGCTGATAATGAAAATAATGTACAAAGAACCTTTTTACTACCTTTTCTATTTAGATGGATAATCTTTTGGTTACGATTTTGTGTTTCAGTGACAGCTGATTGGACTATGTCCTTCCTTGTTTTTGGCAGCATCTTACCCCTCATTTATTCGTTGGCATTGACTTCACTGGCTCCATTAATTAACTGCACAGTGACAATGGATTGTGTTGCCTGATAACAAATATGAAACGGTAGTTGTTTTGTTGTATAACATACAGTGCATATCTGATAGCATCTTAACTCTCTCATTGCCATATTTTTCTCTTTAGTTGAGGATCAGATCGAATGCCCCCCCAAGCCTGAGGTGTCCACTGCAGTTCCTGCAAAAACGGAGCCGTCAAAGCAGCCTGTCACACAGGTCCCTCCCCCTGCAGCAGCTCCCGCAGCAGCTGTGGAAAGTGTTGATCTTGGTAAAATTGGCTCCATCTTCAACAGTTTGAGTTCAGTCATGAAGAGCACAGGTGAGTGCTGGTGACAACAGAATACCCAGTGACTGAATGAGTCTGACCTCAAATTTACCTCAGTAATCCCACCTAAAATGTGTTTTTATCTTGGTTATAAATGTTGTTTAAGTGCCAGGCTTTGCTTTTGGAACACTTCTCAATGATAAATTATGGTGAGCACTATTAAAATGAATGTCCCTCTCTTTTTCGCAGCACCATTAGCAGAGAGCCCTCCTGCAGCTGCCCCTGCTGGCTCCTTACTGAAGACCACACCTGCTGCCTCTTTGGCTTCTCAGGATGCCAGTTCACTGGTAAATCTTCTTTCCAAGGTGGAAGTGAGTCCTGCAGACCTCCTCAGCGCTCTCTCCAAAGTTCAAGGCCAAGGTAGCCTTCATGGTAGAAACAAGAAGTCTTTGTTTGAAAACAGAAACTTTATTTTATATCAATTATCTGTTTTTATATCATGCGTTCAAAGCAACAAGCTTGCTTGCCTGAAATACATTTCAGTGTTCTCCCTTTCTTCACTTAGGCATCAGTTCTCTACTGAGCAGCCCAGCTACAAATGTCTCCTCAGACTCCTCGAGTACAAGCGTGATTCCTCCAACATCCACATCTGCATCAGCAGGGACCTCTCAGAGCCAGTATCTCTCCTCTGTTGCACCTGTGCCTTCTCAAGCCACCTCCACTGTACGGCAGAGCACAAGCTCCCAAGCCCCCACTCAGACCCCAAACCCAGCCTCTGCACTGGTCCAAGCTCTCCATAGAGACATGGATTTGACAACAGAGCCTGAACTGTCATCGTCTTCTAAGAGTTTAGAGTCCAAAATCCACAGCTTCCTGCAGGGGAACCCTGCTTTCAGTGCATTTGACCTGAGTTTTTCTACACAGCCTGTGCAGGGAGGGGAGAACCTCAGCCCAGTTACTGGGGCAGAAAACCAGGATGGGACTCCAGTGCGAGACGAGGGTGGAGGGACGCCAACTCAAGATGAGATAATGGACAAGCCCGTTGTGAGCCCATTCACTTCCAATACAAATCAATCATATGTTGGACAAACTTTAAAAACAACTCCTATTGCTTACCAGAACAGCAGTCAGCAGAATCCCAACAATCTGCGACAGCAGGCTCACCTGCAGCCAGGTGCAGCACAGAACGGGCAAGTCTACCAGCCATTCCCTTATGGCACACAAAAGATGCAAGATCATGGGATTACTGCACCTGTTGCGCATTACCAGCAGATTTCTGCACAAGCAGGAGGGCCACCGCCTGGAGAAAGTGCCCCAGGCAGTGCCAGTAGCACACAGACAGTTAAAGGCTTTCAGGGGGTGAGTGAAAGCAGTTGGTATGGTGACATTTACCCAGAGGGGAACTCTCAGCAACCCAGCGGCTATAATGTACCAGTTGGAGAAAACAAGACGTCAGGACTTTATCCGTACCAAGCAGAGCAAACGCAGCAACCTCAAGAGTTGACCTCTCAGCAGGGCGCCACCACATCCGCTGGTTTTGTCAGAGGCAACCTCCCCCCTGTCCCAAAGTTCCCTCCCCCTCCTCATGGTGTCGACCTCCTTCCATCTGCAACCAGCGGTGCGATGATTCCTCGAGAGCAGCAGCCGATGCCTCGCACAGACCATGGGGAGATGACTGGGTCCATCCCTCCCTCTCATGGCTTCAACGCCCTTCCTTCTGCACCCAGCGGTGCAATGATTCCCCAGGAGCATCAGCAAATGCCCCGCGTTGACACTGGGGAGGTGATGGGAGGCAGAGCCAACAGTATCATCAGTGGGATGGTGGTTCATGACCATCAACACAAATCTATGTTTCACCCAGATGATCCGCAGTATGACCTTGACCGACCTCGCCCTCCCCACCTTGAGGATGTGCGCCCTTACCCAGGCGACATGCATTACCAGGAGGAACCCGAGCATTATCATGATGAGTTCCACCATCACGATGCCCATTTCTTCCAAGACGACTCTTACCACCACCCAGATGATCCATATTACAAGCCAGGCAGCCCTCCACCCCACTACTCTAGAGTTCGGGGTCGCCTCACCCCCCCTCTTTCACCCTCAGAGGACCCTTACATGGCCCAGGACTACCAGTGGCAAAGCCCTCCTCCGCACTACACTCCAAGGAGACCACCACCTCATCTTGAACTCCGTCCTCCTCGCATGCGACCTCCACATCGCCCTCCCCACCCACCACACCCCCCACACCCAAGAGGACCCCCACGTGCACCATTTCCTCACTTCCACGGCCCAGAGCCAAGGTTAAGAGGCAAACGTCCCGGACCAAGAGGAGGGGGACACGCTGGTCCAATGTTTGCCCCAAAAAGGCCCTTTCCACCCCCACGGTACTGACTGGACATGCTGCTTTGAGCTCTTTAAATCCCGTTTCATGAGGGCATGGACAGGACTTTAAGACTTGGTGGTGATGTCCACACCTTGCCTTGAAATTCCAAAACAGAAAACGTGTGGGTAAAAGTGCAGATAGTGAGGTGGGCATCAGGACACAAAGTTATACTGAAGAAGGATGAATTCCAGAGCTACCAGAAGAAATATGTAAACAGCAAAGAAAATGGATTTGTAGAAGATGGAGGAGAAAAAGAGACGACGCCAGGAGATGTAAAAGAAGTCGGAGGCTCTGAGGGGGCTGCTGAGCTGAGGGTGAAGACCGAAGATTAAAGAAAATAAGAGGTGGATATATATAATTCACTCTTTGTGTTATTCGCTCCAGTATGAAGCATTGCATTAAATATGTAATTTAGCCTCAGTTTGATATAGGTCAGATTCAGAGTGTGTTTATGGTATGCGTAGATGCATCCGGTCAAATTTAAGTCACGTCACAGAAGTTAAATCCGAAGATAATTATTTTTTTGCTAAGAGAGTAACAAAAGAATGTAGTTGATGCAATGTTTCTGCTGTAATTTAGTTTATCACTGAGCAGTTCTGACTGCTTCTCTTCCATATCAGCAGTATTGCCCAAAGTTTTGGTAAAACATTTTAAATTTCACTTTGGTAATAAAAGAAACAGAGTGTATGTTATAGAAGTATGTTCCTTCTGCAATACACATTTGCATATTTGAGGAAATGATTTTTCCATTATTCCAGTTCCGAATGTTCTATTTGTGAAGCGATGCTTTCTTTCACTGCGTTAAGATCCTTTCGGCGTTAGTTTTACGTCTCGTTAAGTTCCTTAAAGGAGAGCGGCACAAGTCTATTTAAAGAGAAACAAAGACGTGTGAGAGTTATTTTTTTTCAGCCTCCATCAGCGACGCAGAAGAAGTGCATTTTAGGGAGAGGATGAAGATACTCGACTTCAGTTTTCGTTTTACTTGTACTGACAAATAAAAATCTGAGTTTGAAAAATTGTGTTGTCTTTTTTCTGTCTTCTGATTCTCCCTGAACTGTTGAAGCATCATCTTTGTTTGTCATACATTTAAGTAAAAGCAGGGAAAGTTAAGTTCTAGAAAAGAATTTGATCAAGCAATACGTCAGTTTTTCTGTCTGTTCTTACCATGCAAAATTATTCCAGAGAGGTAAAAGTCATGCTACACTAGCTGCTCCCTCTTCTAACTTAGGTACATTTTCAGTATTAAAAAAGTAACTATTTAGTAAAATGCATTAGGTTTTTGTGCTATTTAGGTACTTTGGCTTGTGGCATTTAAACAACAGACAAAGCATACTTATTACTAGGGTCGTCACACTGCGGTGAATTCTGATTGGCCATTTCATAAAAATCTCTAAAATTTTGATGGACTTTCTAAAACCACAGTTAACTGAGCTTAGCTGGCCATCTGTAGAAGACTGCAATATAAGATTTGTCTGTCCTCTATTATATATTACACTTAGTATTTTCTCTTATTAGTTATCTGCAACTAGCACAAGGTAACAAATGAGCATATAGTTTTTAATAGGCTTTAAGTTATTGGAAACTAATAGATTTGTACATGTAATAAAAAAATTCTGAGATTTTTTTCTTAGTCTGATATTAGTTATTTTCCAGTATTGGGTAACGCGTTACTCAAGTTAACTTGTCCTTTTTGAACCTTTTTTTCCATCTTAAAAATACGAATCAGTCTTCCTCTGAAGTAGTTAAAAAATCTGCCAAATTTATACCAGGCTCTACAGCCCCTGTAAACACTGAGAATCAATTTGGTCGAACTTTTGAATCCATCCCTAAATTCACTTTCCTGTTTTCTGCTGTGCTGGTGCTGTGATGACCACGTTTCCAGTTTAAGGTTTCTTGTTTCCCTCGTGGCACAGCAGAAGTCTCTGAATCCTTTTGAATAGCAGAAGGGGATGTGAGGGACACAATTTGAAGCAAAGGTTCCTCCAAAAAATTGCTACGACTTGAGAACAAGTTTGCTAGACAAGTTTTAAAGTCCTTCTTAACTTGCAAAACCAAATTTAATTGGACTTGAAGATGCTTCAGGCTTTGCTGAATTACTTTTTTATGCTCCTTAAAAGAAGCAAACCTGCGAATGATATTGACTTCGAGTCAACTAAATCATCGATTAGTCTGATTTGTTTAATTTTATTTTTTAGTGATGTTTCAAATAATAAACCTCAGCTGTTTGAATCATGCGTTCTCCTTTCCAGAACTGCCTCCTGCTTCACGTTTAGACTGATTAATTTTTCCGCATGAGATGGACTTTAGTTAAGATAATCACAGCCAGAATCGACTGAGTTTCGGTTTTTGACCAGAGAGCACTCGTGCAACTTTGCAAAAATCTGGAGCTAGATTAAACAATGAAAAGAAAAAGTGATTCTGAGTCATTTCACACCTTCAGTCGGCGTGTTTTGTTGAAGTCTTCCACCTTCAAATGTTTTCCTGTCATGCCACATGATCCGCAGGTCAGGTGTAGCAGGGTAACTGGTGGAAGTGAAGCTGAGTGCATGTGGATGGAAAAGGAAACACGTGTGTGTGTGTGTGTGTGTGTGTGTGTGTGTGTAAATGTTCGTGACAGAAATAGTGCAGCACGTGCATAAATTAATTATGAAGATTAAAATGATGATTATTCTGTATTTGATTTGAATCTGGATTTTTTGTTTTTTCAGAGATGGTCTAAAGTTAATCTGGAACTGTTGTCATGGCAACGTGTCCTTAAACCTCAAGTAAAGCTGCATCATGACCAAAACGTTTTAGGTTGATATTGGCATAAAAAGTCGTTTTAAAAAGTCTAAAAAGCTTTTATTGATTTATCATGATTTATAGCCTAGCTGCTGATTAATCAATCTGTCACTTACATTTTTATAATGACGTCTTTTTTTTTTACATAAAATATACAACAAAATAAAAGTTTGTACCATAGAGAAGAACCAAACCAAATTTAGACTGAGATACTGTGAGCCAAAACTCAACTTAATTATTTAGACTGTTTAAAGATCCAGTGAAGCCAGAACAAATGGCAGTTAATTTGACATCAAAAACAGAATTTAATTGACCACTAAATTTGTTTAAATAATTTAGTAAAGAACTCCATGTGATTACAATTTTTACTGCAGTTGTTGACATTTATCGTCATAGCAGGCAAATGATTATTTGTCGTCTTATTGTACATCCATGTCAAGGACCTCCACCAATCATGTCCCACCATCACTTGTAGTCTGACCACATTTACTGGTAACATCTAATGGTAGAGCAGCAATTGGAGTGTGGGAACATGGAGCACAGTGTAGAACTGTAGTGTAACAACAGTACAGTGCAGGATCCCACATAAAGAGAGACTTATGAATGAATGATTGCCCTAGTGCATGCTGGGAAACTTCCCAACACAAGTGCCTTATGTAACTGCAGCCACAAGATTAACAGATCATGTTAATACTGATCATCTGCTCATTTGCATTTATTTCAAAATGAAGGCACACACCTCAAGATAATTTCAGTCAGAATTAATAAATCTCTGCTCAGATTGCTTTAAAAAACCCAGATTAGCTGCATGGGAATAAACAGGATTATTTTAGCCTGATAACATCATGTTAGTTTGAATTAATTAAGCCACGTTCGAAGAGCCGAGTGGAGGTGAGCCAGCTGCTGCCAGATGTCAGTAGATCTTTCCAGTATCATTTCACTTTATTAATCAGCTTTGTGAGACAATAAGCAGCCGTAGCGCTAAAATGATGCAAGATGTGTCTTCAAATGTTTATTGCATGAAAGTGCTTAAGTGGTAATAATTAATAGTTTTTATTTATTAATCCTGAATGACTCATGGAACTCTCTTGAATGTTGCATAAATCTTCTTTCCCTTGTATTTTAACCTATTTCCTGTTTCATCCCCTCCCTCCTCCTGCTTCCCTCCTCAGGGATCCGGAGCGGCACTTTGATGTGTCTGATGTGACGGGAGCCTTTTCCACATGTTAAACTGATGCTGCGGTGGCTCTCCTCTTTGAATCCTGCACCGCTCCCAGTGACGGGCTCTTCATGGTCTGACACGAACGCTGTGCAGCGCAGCAGCTGTGTAAGCCTCCAGCTTAATACATCAGAAAGTGAGTGGCACCAGCATGAAATCAAGACAATCAATACGGGGTGGGAGCAAATAAAAATGATGAAATTGTTTCTCTCTCTTTCTCTGTGTGCTTAGTTGTGCTTTTGGGAGGAATCGCAGGATTGCAGGAAGGTTGGACAAGAGAGGCCCATGTGTGTAAGTACGTCCATCCATCTATCCATTATCCATAACTGCACATCCTGTGGAGGGTTGTTGGAGTGTGGCTGGGGGTGGGATCAAAGTCAGGTTAATTAATTACTGTTTAAACATCATATTCCCCTGCCCTTGTATAACCTCCAATATGTAAAAATGTCAATTAAATGCATGTATTATGAAATAAAGAGTCATTCATATCAAAACAAAACAAGGTTGTGTTGTCTGTTGTTATCCTAAAGCAAGTAATGTGCTCTAGCTTTTCATGGGGCAAAGAAAACTTTGTGACAGTACTTTTTGTCACATAATGCAAGAGAGTTATTTATTTGTTTTTAATTTTTCAGCTAAAGGACAAAGGGGATTTCTTAAATCATGTAGACAATTATCCTTTGTTTCAGTTTAAATCTGGAGATAGATTGACTTCACCAAAGTAAAGACGATAAGGCGAAGACTCCTGATGACCTTCATATGGAGTTTTTCTGCCCCGGGAAATGTTTATGTTGTAACTTTAAAGCCACTGATAGAATGTAACTAATTACATTGTCTTCAGTACGGTACTTGCGCACAATTTTGAGCTACTTTTAAATCTATTCTACGTTATTTCTAAGGGAATATTGCACTTTTCTCTCTGCCGCTTTAACAGCTTTCTTACTTTATTTTCTTCATAGAGAACATATAAACACCTTTTAAATTCAGTGTTTTGGTTCCCAAGATCCATTGATCTGGTAATTTAGTCTAGAGCTGCACCCCAGTAACTTTTGTACCAAAGTCTACCAGTGCAGTAAAATATGCAAACCAATACTTTGAATTAGATTATTTTTTCATAACTCTGCTTGTTCGTTCTTGTTCCAAGGCACAGGTGGAAATACTCTTGCTCCCCTAACAGATTTTCTTCACTGAAAAGTTATTTTAGGACCCAATTAAAGGCAGAAGTACATTGTTAAGAGGTTGAACTTTCAACCTCAACAACTTACAACAATAAAATGTACTGAAACATTCTAACCTCAGTGGGGATAATATTCTCATACTATAATCTTTGCCTAACACTATGAAAGTAGCCAATCCTCTGCTTTAATCTTTGTTACTTTCAGTAAATTTAGCTGAGAATACTTCATGAATTTGCTAAGTATTGAAATATTTTTACATTTTTGTCTTATATCAACACATACTGCAGTAAGGGATCTGTATGCTTCTGTCACCACTGTTTAAATCACTTGAACACATTTAAATGATCAGACGCAAAGTCATAAGCATTCAGCCCAGCAGCACCGTTTGTGTTTGCAGCTCGTCACCAGATGTCGTCGTTGGTCTCTGAAATTTAAAAAAAAAAAAAAAAAGCCATCCATTGTGAAAGTGACACAAACCACGTTTCCGAAGCGCACTCGCGTTTATCATTCATTTATACCTGATCAAAGGCAGCTGAAGTGAGTGCGCCTCGCCTGCACTGTGGGCTTATGTCGGGGTTGAAGGGCGGAGGGCGGATAGGATTTAGTGACTGTTGGCAGATGGCAGTCTTAACATTAGAGACAAGCCGTGGAGATATTCTGCTGCAGGAAATAAAAGAATTAACGGCAGCGAGCTTTGCGCCCAGAGGTTTGCTCTGTTTTTGAATAAACACTATAGTGTTGCTACTGGCTGTTGAAACCAAGCAGGTCCAGATCGTGACTGCTTTGAAGTGTGTGCGCAGGTCGGGTGTGTGCCTGCTGTCATGTGGGCTCATTGTTTACATGCTGTCGAGATTTCAAAGAGGGCGTGTGCGTTTGCGTGCGGGTGCGTGCGTGTCCTGTGAAGTAGTCCCTGCGTTTATGCGCACCCATATTGAAATAATGTGTTTTTCCACTCAGAGAGAGAAAATAGTAGCCACAGTAGAGTGTCACGAGTTGAGTGGACCCATTTCAGCACCATGGCCAGCTCCACGTCGAGAACAAAAGGCGGATTTGCATTGCTTGATGTCAGGGATCATCTACTTTTTATTGGCCACAAAAAAAACGAAATAAATAAAACAACCCTAAGATCAAACGTCTCTTTTTTTTAATAAACAGTCGTGTCTTTATCTTTTATTTAGGTGCTTTGCCAATTGTTTGCTTAAAGTCCAGCATTACCTAGCAATCTAGTTGGCCCACACCTTTATGTAAAAAACCTTGCAACCTGATTTTAGTGCATATGTTTCTATATTAGCAGTAGATAAACATGCAAAAATGTAGAAGTGGATCCATTCTCCTGTGAATGAACTTTATAAACATAGAATAAACATTGCATACAGCTAAAAATAGCTGGTCTGCCTGTGTGGTTTTCCTCTGGGTGCACTGGTTTTTCACACATGATGTGATGTGTTGATTCTGAATTACCCAAGTGTGTGGATTTGAGTGTAATTGGTTGTCTCACTATAGAAGATATAGGCCCACATAATATTGATAGACTGACAATCAGTCCCTTGTGCTCCTGCGCAGGATAAGTAGTTGTAGATAAGGGATGGATGGATGTCCATTTATAGCCTCTATTTCTGGACTGTCATGGCAACATATCGCTGTCATAGTGAATTGAAGAAGATTAATGTTGAAAAAATAAAGCAACTGGAAGAACAAGGAGCCTCTCAGCCATAGCTAAAGATATTTGTGTCAGTGTTTAAAGTTATAATAACATACTTTGACGGAGTCCATGTAAAATTGCATTGAGCTGAGTGGGGTCTGTGCTGGTGTGTTTGTTGCTCTACATGAAGTAATATCTTCTAAATTATCAAGTAACAGTGATGTATGTGACAACAATACAACAATAGGCTAAGAAATAAAAGTCATTTTCTCTACAAGACCATTTGATGTGGATATCAGGGTATGAAAGATAAATAAGGTAGTGTGTTTAGTTGTTTAATCAATTTGAAGATTACCCAAAATAGGTCTGCAATTATATCTCTTAATGGTTGACGTAATTTTTCAAGCAAAATTGCCAGAAATCTGTGACTCCAGCTTTTCGTACGTAAATATTTACTACCTCTCTATTTTTTCTGTGATGTTATATCGAATACATGTGGGTTTTGGACTTTTGGTCATGACAAAGAGAAAGAATATATCAACATGGCAATAGGATTTATTTTCTAATAATTTATATATTACACAATAAATCAGTAAGTTCTAATATAAAAATAACCATTATTTGCAGGTCTTATTAGTCAGGAATATTATAGCCTAGCCTCCATGTGACAATCATGAAACAGAAAATTATTAGTCCTTTAAGAACGTTAGTTTTGGATATTTAGGCATCAGAAAAAAAGAGAAGTAGACACACAAATCAATACATAGAAAAATGAATCTTTAGTAACAGAAAGATAGCTCTAAACTTAACTTAGATATTCAGCCTCGCCTGTATTTTATGTAGCCTGCTGCTTCTTCAGTTCTCCCTTCTTTCTGGCCGCGCGGCTGTGTCCCGGCTGATAATTTAGCGACGGTCCCTGGCGGCAGACATCACGGCTCGTACAGCCCAGGGGAGGAGGGAGGAGGGATGGAGCGGAGATGGACAGGGAGGGAGACACCGGCTTACGACGTCAAAGGAGTACAGACACACACACACACAGGGAGAGGAGAGGACGACCAGCCAGACTGACAATTCCCTACGGTCTACTGAAGGGAGCCTAAATTCATCTATCACAGCGCTCCACATTCAGCACAGCTAGAGGGACATTTGTTTATTTTTACATCAGATTTTTTTTTGAGAGAGAGAGAGAGAGAGACGGGGGGAAAAAACGGAGCATCTGTAAGGGAAAAAAAAACAACAAGCAGATCTAGAAAAACACGCTCATGCCGAATAAAGGACCGTCGCTGGATGTTACTTGTGTTGTTATAGGGGGGTTACAGGCCTAACTTGTTACAGGATTCAAAGACGCTCTCACAGACAAATGAACTGAATAATTGAAATTCAATAACTAAACAGCAGCGGGGGGACGAAGAAAAGGCATTCGCTGATTACGCCGAGTCTTTGCCACGAACAGCACCACAGGTATGTTTCCCCTTTAACTCTTTGTTGTTTGATCAAATGTGTAAAATCATGTTCAGGTCATTGTTGTTGTCACCACGTCTTGACAAAGAGAGCGCAGGTCTCCAGCTGTGTTGACAGACACACTGTCAGGTTTCTGTCCGGGCTTCACATAAAAGGCGGCCTAGACTGAATTCAGTGATAGAAAGGACTGTGTGTACTATTATTTACAATACCTCATGCATTAAAAAAATATATATATATCATGTCAGGCGAAGAGAATACAGCTCCGCTCTGCAGCTATGAATCAGTAGTTTTGCTCCCTGATGTTCATGTAGCTCCAAAAACATGAAAGTTATGATATCATATTTTAATTTTCTGCAGTGAGTGTGTTTATGTTGCATTTTAAGCAAATAAAACACAAGATAGTGGCTTCAGCAGTTAAAAATTCTGTTGAAAAATGTGTAATTGCATAAAGTCCCCTCTAAAATAAAATATATAAAAAGAAATCACTATTCCATCATTTCCAGCATTTATGACTCTTGCAATGACTCTGAGATAGTCAACATTGAGCTTAGAGTTGTTTTAATAAGAATTTTACCCCTTAATGTAATAATATCTTTATCTGTATTGTAATCTCAGTGTTTCATTGCGATATCTGAGATAAAACTGCTATAATCTAGCAGATTAGAGCCAGCATAGAAACTATCATTTCAGCTTCCCTTCCCCACTGAACGCTCCCATCTGCACATCCATCCCCGGCCTCCTGTTTGCACCTCCTGTGCAGTGTGAATTTAAGCCCTCAGGCTCCTGTCTGCTCCTCCTGACCACCTCCTACACTCTGTGTGTGCGTGTGTGTTATTATTCCTCCCCAGACTTCTCAATGAAGGAGCCTGACGCAATCAAGCTCTTCATCGGGCAAATACCCCGAAACCTGGAGGAGAAGGACCTGAAGCCCATCTTCGAGCAGTTTGGCAAGATCTATGAGTTGACGGTGATAAAGGACAAATACACAGGGATGCACAAAGGTGAGGAAGGTGTCAGGGACTAGAAAATGGGAGGAAAAAATTGTTAATTTAGTTTTTATTATGTGGGAAGATAGTGGTGGCCATTACAATAGTTACTCTTATGTCCTCCAGGTAGGATTTGATTCCCAGTGAATATCAGAGAGGTTAATCTGCTCCTTATTCATCCCCCTGGAGCCTCTTTAGAACCCACGTGAGGCCAAAACCTGATGTTTAGTACTATGTAGTGCAGTTATTGCAAAGCTTCTGAATATTTTAGTTTATTTTAGTGGACTGACAAACATTTTTGATCGACCTTGTCTTCAGATTTTTTTTTAAAAAAGACTAAATACTCCTAAGCTGAATCAACAGCATTCCAGTCACATCACTAAAATTGAATTTTTTTGAAGTTAAGATCAATTATTTTAGCATGATTAGGCCAATTATTTAGATTCTTAAGGTATTTTGAATAGGGACAGATCAGTACACGTAGTTTTTTGTAATGGCAACGATGTAAACTTTTCTGGTTTTGTCCCTACAAACCTTCCAACACCTAAAGATATGCAATAAGATATACTTGTAGACTAAGAAAATTGGATGATATTCACACTGGAGAAACTGGAACTAGTGAAATTTCAGCCCTTTTGCTTTAAAAGTTAAAAGATTTTCTTTTCTAACGTGATTTCAAACTGAATATGTTTGAGTTAAAGGCTGTTTTAAGGACAAAACAAGGCATGTGATGGTGTCACCTTGCACTTGCCCACTGTCTTTCCACATTGCTATGCTTTGCAAGTTATGGCCTGCTCATCAAGAGCAATTTGAAGTTCAGTGTCCCGACTAAGGACAAGAGGACGATCTCTTAAGATTAATGGCCAATAAACTCTTGAAACTTTGTCAGTCTCCTACACAGTACACTCACATTGGGGAGCTAACTTTATAACTGAAACTAAAAAGTAGAATCCTTAAACATTGCTGAGAACAATTAGAAACACAGATGTAGCAATTTGAAATGAGAATTATGTTCATGAGACCCTTGGTGCATGCTGGGAGGCCTCCCGTCGCGCTCACATCTGGATGCTACAACCAAAAAAAAAAATCTCATAAGTCATTTTGATTGCCACATAAAAAAGAAAAATACTCAAAATGACATGCAGCACTCTCCATTCTTTTAAACTGTCATTACCAGAAACAAAGTCGTCCGACATCAATCCCACGAGAAGTATTTTGTCAGTCTGTAATTTGTTTCATGTGGTGATATCAGTCAATTTGTAGGAGTAAGTGTCACCCACTACTACTACTACAGTGTGTGTCACATTGTGGCGCAGGCTTCTCATATTTTGGAGCCTTGACACACTGAGAATCGTGTTTGACAGATGGGCGAAAGCTGGTTAAAGTGATCTAAGCTAAACAATGATCCTTGCTGTCATTTCTAATGCAAATCTGAGTGCAGGAAACAAAGCCTTTTATAAATCAGTCATTTGGGAGACGTATAGGCCAGGTGGTATCAGTCCTCTAACACCTACAACACCTATTCTGCATAATTTTACATATTCATGATTTGTGGGAGCCCTAAAGGTTAATGAAGGCCTTTCTCTATTATGTGGGACTGCATACATTTTGCTTGACCAGCGTGGTATTTATTATCCATTCAGACTGATTGTGTCTGAATGGTCTCCAGGTATTATGATTTAATTATCCCATAGATCTCTGGCACTATTCAAACAAAATGTTCATTGTTTTTACTTTTTTTTCCTCAATGTAAACACATATAAATAATGTTGACTTGATTAAAGGCTGGATGCATTTTTAGACATTTTTAACACATGCCGACCCAGAACTGTTGAAAAAAACCAAAGTACATTTTAAAAATGTCAGATTTATAGTGGATAATAAGATCCAGCGACATGTTTCTGCCCCAAGGGGTTCAGAGGAAATGGCCAATTAAAATTTTTGATATAAAAAATACCCAGAGTTCCAATTTGCTGATCTTCTCCTGCTTGTTTTTGACTCCAGGATGCGCCTTCCTGACATATTGTGCACGTGAGTCTGCCCTCAAAGCCCAGAATGCACTGCATGAGCAGAAGACACTACCAGGGGTGAGTTTGTCGTGCTCTTTTAGACATCATCAACAGCTCACATGTATTTAAATAAAGGGGAGCAGAATAACTGGCATGCTAGGCTATCTGAATGCACCACACAGACACACGAGGACACACAGCGATGCAGGAAAATTAACTGAGTTTGACATGTGGGCCCGACTTCCCCCTTTAGCTGATATGCTCCAATAAAGGTCAGAGGCTGCTCTCCCTCTTATGTTTCATATGTGATGCATCCAGACATATCCATCCAGTTAAGGCATGAGTCATCTCGCAACATGTCACGGGTCGAAAGAGACAGCTATGAGGCTCGCTACTGGAGTGACTTTGCCAGTTCTTATTCTCTCTGATGTTTCTCTTCCTTTCTGCGTCTCCGTCTCTCTCTCTCCCCCCCCTCCTCTCCTTCCTTTCTATCCATCTCTCCCTCTGAATTCTAATCAAAGTTAAACCTAGCTTTATTAGCATAGCCAGGCAGCAGGTGTGCTGCCAAACGACATTTCCAGAGCTAAATATGACATGACAGCCGCGTCTCTATAATAACCAACTATATGAGAGACAAGGCGACAAGGCAAGGAATTACTGAGACAGAGTGTGCTCCCAGACTTGCTGCTGCTTCCTCTTTTACTAACAAGGCTTTACCCTTGTTTCCTTTTGGTTATTTTTGTTGAGATCTACATCATTTACTTCTTTTTTTTTTTTTTGCTTCTGGTGAATTATATGACCATGACCATAGTTTTTAATGGCAGAGTGAACACTGCAGGGCTGCACCTGCACAATAAGCTGCCCAACGCTTTTATTAATAATTTTCTTTAGTCTTAGTTGAGTAAGTAGATAAAATCAAAGTGGAACAAAAAATGTTGCAATAAAGAAGCCAGTTTTTTTTTTTTTTTTGGTTTTGCTCCTGCCAACAGTCCAATATCCAAAGATATTCCATATAATTTAATAGCAGACTAAGAAAATAGCTGATATTCTCATTGGAGAAGCTGGAACTGGTGAATTTATGGCACTTTTGCTGAAAAAACCCCAAAGATTGGCCAATATTTCAAGCTGTCCATCGAATGAAAACAGGCTAACCACCTTGGATTAATCATTTCAGTAATTTTTTCAGCAAAAATGCAAAACATTCTCTAGATTGAGGTTTAAAATGTGAGAAATTGCTGCTTGTTTTTGTTTTAAATTCTAAACTGAATAACGCTTAGTTATAGGCTGTTTTTAGTACAAACCAATGCATATAATGGCTTCACTGTGCACTCGAGAAAACCCTAATGGTAGTTTTATAGACAAAACAATTAATTGATTATTGGAAATAATCATTAGTTGAAGGCCTAAAGCAGACACATGCACCCACCTCCACATTTGTAGAATCCGGAGCCAGAATAATAAACGATTACTCCCCGATGTAAATTGTTGCTGATCGGCTTTTTGATTGCTTCACAACTAGAACAGTGTTGTAATAGCAGGCAGGGGGTTATTTAGGGATGTGGGGACAGTTTGGAGGAGCAGGCTGGTATTGGGTTGGGACAAAGGAAATCCCATTGTTAGCGTGACAGTAGCGTGACCTTCTTGACCCCTCATAGGGGATCAGCAGGCCTGAATGCCCCATGGCTAAAGCCCTCTCCCCTCTGTGCTTCCACCCCAGCGGCGCTCCCGCTCACAACCTCTTACCTCTAAGCCGTGTGGAACAAGCTAAACCCTCCTGTGTTCCCTCAATCCTCCCATTCCTCCCCCCTCTGCCTCGCCAAAAGGAAAAAAAAGATGAAAACCGTCTTATTAGCTCCATACACGCCCACACGGACAAGAACTGCTTCCCCCCTGCTACCAGCTGTGGTGTGATTGTCATCTAATTGCACCTGCACTGCCGAAGAATAATTAACTTTGGCATCTCATGGCCAGGGCAATACAAAAGAAATAACATGAAAGCAATTATAGGACTGAGGGGAGAAGCTGGAATGAAAGCACACCTGAATGTAGAGAAAGCTGAAGGATGTCATTAACACTCAGTGCTGCTTTTTTTCATAGCATTTCTCCTCTCTGGGTAGGTCTTAAGGCTTTTTTTTTTTTTGGCTCCTTGTTATTTTACAGGTTTTGTTCTCCATGTTAACAATGGAAAAGACGGAAGAAAAAAATTGAGAGAGAAGTCAGTCAGGGACGAACAGATGGTTGTTTCAGAGTGGCACCTGGCCTTGTGTTTAATTTCAGGTGAGAGAGTCTTTTTCTAAGTGAGAGGGGGAGGAAGAGTGTCAAAAGCACGTTTAGCCAAAAGCGAGGAAAGAAAGTGAGAGAATGGTGGAGAGGTTAAAAAAAAAAAAAAAGGCAGGAGCAATAAACCAGATTCACTCTGAGAGGAAGTGTGGAAATGGAGGTTGGGAAAAGAAAAGATTCACTCTTGAGCTGCACTCACGTTCAATCCTGTTTGGACATCTTGTACTCTTGTCCCCTCTGTTCTTATCTCTTTATCTCTGTGCTGTCTCTGGCCAGCTTGTCTGGACTAGTCAGCTGTTGTGAGGCCTATAAAGACAATAATGCCCAGTTTTACCACATTAAAAAAGCCATTTTAAACAATAACCTCCAAAACCAAACTTATATTTCAACAAAAATGATTTAATGACTGTTTAAAGAACTGAATGGTCGAACCTTGTTGCTGTCTGCTAGTAAAGGTCATTAAAGCTGAAGTGATTTGACACAATCAACATAGAAACTATGTCACCATCCCTTAGGCACTCAAAAATTGGCACAATTTCATTGGCGCCTTTTACAATAAATATCTTTGAATTGTAATATTGGGCCGCTGGAACTTGTAATAAGCATTTTGAAGACTAAATCCTAACCTTAATCAAAAAAATAATCCGAAAATTAAAGTAAAAGTTTGATATTTTGTGAAATAAGGTTATTTGCTGTCTTGCTGAAAGTCAGACGAAAAGATTGATTCCAAACTCATGGCTCTTTGGTAAATATGAAGCTGTAGCCCGCTACCTTAGCTTAGCATAAAGACTTGAAACAATGGGTTACAGCTAGCTTGGCTCTTTCCAAAGCTAACAAAGTTACATCTAAAGCTTACTGATTAACACATTGTCTTGTTTGTTTAAGATCTAGACTAGCTGTTTATCCCAGTTTCTATGCTATGCTAAGCCAACTGGCTGTTGGCTGTCACACCATATTTAGCGTACAGACGTGACAGTGCCATCAATATTCTCATCTAACTCTCAGTAAGAAAACAAATTAGCTTATTTTACAAAATGTCAAACTCTTCTTTGATCAGTAAAGGTAAAGGATTATCAGCTGCCGTCCTGAAGCTCGTATCTGCCTCAGTGTAGCCTCAATATATTGCCCCTCATCAACACTCACTTACCTGAATTAATATTTGCAACAAAGCCTCACTGTTCATTTTAAATGCAATAAGTATTTAATAATGCCACTGTGCCCGAGTGAGAAAGTAGCTGCATGTGTGTTTGCTGAATGTTTGCCTGTGCAGCGGGGGAAGGGAGGGCAGGTGTTCGCACTAACACGGTTTAATGAAGGGTGTGTGTGCTTTTGTGTGTGTGCGGGAGCCACCGTGTGTAAATGTCTGTTTGCTTTTGTGTGCGTGTGTTTCCGCGCAGAGTACACATCCAAAGATATGGACGGATGGATGGAAGTTGTTGGTTTTTATTACAAGCTCCTCTCAGGTTCCTTCATTCACTATCTGACACGCGCTCGTGTGAGTGTGTGTGTGTGTGTGTTTGGGAGAGAGAGAGTAAAGTCTGAGCTGCGAGGCCTTCTGTGTTTAAGCTGCCCATACAACAGGAAAGAACATTCTTTGAGTGGAACATCTGACTAAGCCTGACATTTACTCAGCCATAAGGACTCAGACGGAGCAGACAGAGAGGTTTTATCAATAGTCTGAAATAAATGCATATGCTAAATATAGCCCAGGCTTTTTACGCAGGATATGAGATAGGAAGTAGTAGTGCCACAGTGTTGTGCCCTTAATGTCTGAGAAAGCGCTCTGCTGGAAACACATTGTCTATAAACAGTTGCAGGGTGACGTTAGCAGCCTCTTATAAACCCATTGGCCCTGTAGACATTGCGTTTTAGTCTCTTAACCACAGATAAATAGGCCAAAAGTGACAATTTCATGTCCAAGAAAGCAAGAAAAATGACAAAAACACACAGAGGATGTTCAGATTGGGTTCACCGCGGCCGTAAAAACATGCTGAGCATGTGAGATATTTCATGTACCAGACAAAAAGCAGATAAAGCAGCGCCTCCATATGTAGCCATGTCTGGATGTCAGTGAGTTGCAGGGATGATGATGATAGCAATTAGTGCGCCTCAGAGCCAGCGTGTTCACTTGATGAATCTATCTGGAGCTAAGTGTTCATTCATGCGTCCGTTCATTTACATATGCATGCATATCAATGCGCGACGGGGACGATGCAGGACAACAAAAAAATTTTAGAAAAAAAGAAGGGCCCGTCCTCTGTACATCACTGTGGGGGTGACTGTAATGATGAATGCAGATTGGATTTATAGAGGTGGTAAATGGGTGTGAACTCAGGAGAAATTGGATAAATAAGGGAGGGGGGAGGGGAGGAAGAGATGAATGAAAGTTTGACATAATGAACAGTGGGTGGCAGTGAGGGTGGAGGGGGTTGGAGGTGCATTGAGGCAGTGTGTTTATCAGCTTAAATACAGACATCTGTTACAGAGAAATGGTGTGCTTTGGGGGTAGGAGCGTGTGTGTGTGTGCGTGTGCGCGTGCCTGTGTGTGTGTGGTAGGCAAACACACACCAAAAAGTCGGAAGAGGCTGTTGTCACAGAACCCATTAGGCTCTTTGAACTACATACACGCTGGACAACGGCGGAGTCAGAGCGTGTAAACCGCGCTCGAATTAAAAAAGTAAATATGATTTTTTTTCAAAAAAAAGCAAAGTAGGACATGGCCCCTATCTGTACCCACACACCGTGATTCAGTTCTTCCCCCCTTCTGCTCCACTGAGTCGAGTCAAACAACACTTGACATGAATATTTAACAGTCAGAAGAGACAAAACAATTGCGAGTCAACTTGAGCGTTGTTAGAAATTTTCTCTTCGATATTCAGTTTCACCACTTTGAGGGATTTTTGTTGGGTGTCGAGAGCTGTCAGCTTCGCCTCGACGCCGGACAGGCTGGTGAACCCTGTAGAAGCAGGAAGACAACACTGGGAAGCAGCTTTGACACTAACGACTGGATCATTGATTGAATGTTATTGAATAGTACAAGCGTTGTGCTGTCAGTCTCTTTGTGTTTGATTGATTTAGTGACTGGCTGGATTCTGGAGAAGGTCGAGTTTCTCTCCGCTTTGTGTGCCCGCCCATGTGTGTGCGCATCTGTGTGTGCATCCACGTGTGGTAACATTAACAGAGTGTACTTGTGCATCTCTGACTGCCTCGGTCGCTTTGTTCCAACTCTTTTGTGCTAGCTCACACTCATCTGCGTCTATTAATCTCCATTTTTTTGTTCTTTTTCTATTTTTTTTTTTTTCCTCAGCCTGTGAATATACCAATTTCCACCTGTGCTTGCTCTTTTCCCCCCGGGTGGATTCACAAGTGCGTCCCAGCGTAAGTGCATTTGTGGCGAGGGGAGCAAAAAGCAGTGGAGACAGGAGAGGAACAGAACAGGGAGGGGAGGAGGGGGGAGGCGGGAGGTGGCAGGTTGATTACGGTCGCAGGTCTCGTTGCCTGGAGACGGTGGGGACCAGGGATGCCAGGTTGCTAGGCGACCGGCACGATGCAATGACCAGCGCTGTGTGATGGAGAAAATTGTCTTTGTGCCCCCCGCCCCACCCACCTACACCCACAACTCTGCCTCCCCGCTGTAAATGTTCTTGAAAGAGCAGAGGAGATGGTCTCCGCTGATATATTTACCATTCAGAGTGGCTGCTTTTCAGGGCGGACAAGCAGAATGGATTGAAATAGGAGAGAAAACAGGCGACATAAATGTGTCACCCTCACGTAACAGCAGCTATATTAGACTTAACAGCACTGGCTGCGTTGAGTTTAGAGATGATCATCTGCTCTGGTAGGCGAGAAAAATATCATCGTCGATAGGTTTTACTCACTGTGACTCTAAACGATCTAATCTAAAACACATTTGTGTAGCAGATGAAAATACATTTACATGGGAGCAAGTGCCACTCCTCGACACGTACGGACTTTCATGTTTACGGGGAGGGGTCTTGCATTAAAGCGAAAGGGGTCGAGCTGTAATTTGATTGGATAATCTATGGATTTAATATCTCATAATCCTAGCAAAATCCCTTGCGGCATCACAGAGCAAAAAGATTAAGTATGTGTAGTGTGCTCATGTCGCTGTGACCGACAGGGGCAGATCCTGCGTGTGTGTGTGTGTGTGCGGGAACAACGAATGTGTGTTTAGTCGGAGGATGATTGTATATAATATCTGCGCTGTGTGTTTGGAGACGGAACGCAGGGGGAGAAAAAAAATCAAATAGCGGAAGCACACTGGTAAAATGGGCTGTTGATCAGGCGGGTTTTGCCTGTGTGTTGTCTGCGCACAGCATGGGACTGTTTTTGTAAACAAGCCTCAGAGAGGAAGGACTGGGGAAGGGAGCAACAGGAGGAGGAGGGGAGGGAGGGAGCAAATTACTGTAAAAAAGTGTACGTTAGACGCTTAGGGAGAGATATTTTCTCCCTGCTTCTGCATCTGCTCTCGAGGCAGCGCCAACATTCAACAGGCACCAGCGCTCCCCTCATCATCCTTTTTTTTGTTTTTTGTTTGGCGTCTCTTGTTTTTCCTCTCCTTCTCCGCCTCCCCCCTCCTCCCTCACACATCTAATCCCTCTATCTCTCGACCTAGAAGCACTCTTTGTCCCCCTCATTTGTTTTTCACCTGTCTCTCCTGCAAGTCGTTCAGGGCAGCCTTGTTTACCTGATGTGGGGCTCTCATCGTCGCGGTTGCCATGACAATGGCCATGCCGAGTGCAGGGCTTTCGTCAGAGCAGCGGGGCTGGCATTACTGGTTGCCGGGCCAATGTGAAGTGGCACAGCCTCGATGGCCTCCACTTCTCACTGTTTTCCCTCTTGTATATTCTAATTCCAATCTCCTGAGCCATCTGCTGCGCTTCCCTTATCATCAGCACCGTCACCGCGGCCTTCACTGTTTGTCCTGCAGCTCTGACACAGAGGCCATTTTTTATAGGTGTCATTCAAATGTGTTGTCTGTCAAAGACCTCACGCTTGACTACAGTTTTGATTCTGTAGCTCAGCTCTAAGATAAGATGAGGTAGCTCATAAGGAGTTATCTCTTATGCTACCATTAGAAAAGTATGTCTCAGTCTGGCTTTATTTTAGAGGATCAGTGTTGTTTTCATAGGATGTTTTATTCTGAAGTTTTAGCAAACACAAGTGCATTATATAGTTTAATGACCGTAATTTAACTTTCAACCTTCATGAACACATGTACAGAAAAATGTTACTTAATACTGTGAACACAGGCCTATAATGTCTGTTACTTATCATATTGTGTATGACAGCCTTTTCATTTGCCATATAGAATTGGTTAAAGATTAATGTATCTATAACCACTAGCTATGATTTCATTAGTTTAAAGCAGACATTTTGCATTCATGTACACACAGCTTATTTTTTAACTTTTAATTTAAAACTTTTAGTTCAGTCATCAACCATTAAACCATGTCTTTTTTGAATAAAACATGGAATGCATCTTCAAATGAAGTATATAAAAAAGCAGGGAAGGCTTTATGATTCAATATGAATGTGACAGAGAGAAAAAAGTGTCACAAGACTGATTTAAATTTAAACGTGGATCATTTTTCAGTAAAAACCAGCCTTAAAAACATAGACATTAAAAGGGGGTGTTAGTGTTTGACTTCTAATCCTGTCTACAGCTCAACATTTAGGTTAAAGAATGTGCCTGAAAAGTAAGAATAAAAAGGCAGAGTGTAGGTTGATATTTTAAAAAATCTCATATATCATAATTTAATCTCAATAAGCAGCACAAAAATGTTGAGAAATGGAACAGTACAGAGCAAATTTATAACAATATGGCTTTGTGCACAGGTTGCCACATTCTCACTTTTGCACTCAGTGCTGTAGGTGCAGTAATGCAAACAGCATAAGCAGTGATGTGTATAGGGATGAACAGTGGATAAGAGGCAATGATTGAACCTTCTATAATAACACGGGCTGAGTCGTGTTTACTAAGAAGATCATTTTTGGCGTGTGGGCCCTCTCCGGATGATGTCATCCTTATTGCAGCAAAAAAACATTTCAAATCAAATTTTTCATGTGATAAAATCGGAGCTGTAATTTAAACAAGAATTGCTATTCACTGTCTGCAGGAGCAGACGCCCACATTTGCTTGACTGATTGGAAGATGGTTTTGAGACTTTGCCTCTCCATCTTCTCTATCATCCCATTAATTGCTGCAGTCAGTTGTGCGCTCTCAGTGAGGGGGCACTGGGACCCTCTGCAGCAGGTGTTGCTGCCACATCAGTCGGTGGTCCGGTGAAGCGTTGACGGCAGCGGCGTGAAGACGATCAGTGTTTATGCATGCGGGTCGTGGCGGCGGAGCACGACCGCGGCACGGATCAATAGTGTCTCCTGGTGACCGATCACAGCGGATCGATCAGTGACACAGGATCAGTGACTGGCTGAAATGTCACCAGCTCCATAATTAAGACCTTCATTAAGCCACAGTTAACAGAGTGTCACTCTGTTGCTCTCACCGCGACTCATCACAGACATTGCCATCCCTCCTCCTCCTCCTCCCCTTCACTCACACACACACACGCACATTCACACATCCCCCCACCTCTATCCTCTCCTCCATATGCTCCCTTCTTTCCCATCAATCCCTCTCAATCCCACCCTTCTTAGGTTTGCCCTCTCTTGTTCCTTCTTTTCTTTATTCCATTCAATACCTCTCTCACTGTTTTCCTCCTCTATACATTTGAAAGGCGGCGGGCAGAGGCACTGATGTGTGCACAATTTCATATAGGGGTTTTGTTAAATAGTGGAGAGGGCGATGATTGTAGAGAAGTAAAGAAAAAAATGGCGTTTCAGCAGCTTCTCTTTTGATGACTTATGAAAAGGTCGCCTAATCCTTCTCTCTGTCATGTGCGCTCTGTCTTCCCCTTTGTCTTTCTTTTATTCGTTTGTTTTTTGAGGATATTTTTCTTTCCCCTCTAACCCTGCATACCCCTGTCTCCGTCTCTCTGTCAGGCTCAGAATCTCTCACTACTCTGATGCTGTGTGCTCCTGTAATCCAGATTAGCCAGCGAGTGTGCTTAATCTTATCATTTCCCCAATCCCGCGTGGGTGTGTGCTTTTCCTGGTTTTGTGTGATAGGGGGAGAAGGAACGATAGACGTCAGGATTAGAGCAGATTCTGAGAGAGACTCAGAGAGTGAGACTGTAAGGACACTGTGAATGTAATATCACACATATCGGTGTCAGCCATGGTCTGCTGGAGCAGAATTGGCACAAAGCAGGAAAGGAAAGAAATTAGTGAGGGATTGTAAGAGATTCACTAACATCCATACATGCACATGTCACTGTTACATCATAATACAGCATTAATTGCATTTTCCCATGGGTTACATTCAGTAAATGCATCATGTTTTTATTCCTGTGTTGACGATCACCACCCGCCGCGTGTTTAAACTTGCGTGTGGCCTCTGTCTTTCCAGATGAACCGTCCAATCCAAGTGAAACCAGCGGACAGCGAGAGCAGAGGGGGTAAGAGACACCTGTCCCCACCCAGAAACACAGCACCTGTTCAAACAACACTTTAGCAGTGTGCAACACCAAAGATGCCTGTCTTAGCAAGTCATTTCTCCTTGAGTTTGTTGGTAGAGAAATTTAAAGTTCTTGAGTACCTTAAAGTGACAACACAAAAATCAAGACAATATCAGCTGATGAGGGGAAAAAATTCTAGAAAACTTGCAGAGAAAATATGCAAGGGTTTATCATCCCTCTATCAGATTATTGTTTTAATAAAAAACCCAATTTGAGCTCAATAAAAGGATTCAGTTGTGGATGTTCTGTTGCTGTCAAACTACACCTGTAGCAGCTGCATGCTTCAGTTAGCACGAGTCTGCTACACTGCTGGATTTGCTCAGTTTTACAAAATGCCAGTAAGATCCCTCTGCCCTAACATCTAATCAGATCATTTTCACCCACTTTTTAACTCTTGTCAGCACACAAATATGCATTTAAGCTCCTTGCAAAGGCTTAAAACATCATGCACACACATACAATTCATATATTCTACATATTATTGTAGCCCATTTTATAAAGCATACCAAAATGTTAAGGCAGCTGTTGCTTTTACTCATCATCGTATATGTTAAGTACCGCAAATATTATTCAAAAAATGTTTATACTGAGCAAAATAGTGTCATATGATGCACATATTTTAACATATTTCTGTTTCTTACGTCCTATTTTCCATATTTATCAGTACATTTTGTTGTATAATGTACATATTTTTACATACTTTTATTTTTCTTATCTCCATTTCTATTTGTTATATATTTCTGGAGCATCTGTGAGCAGCACAATATGCCACCTGGGATCAATCAAGTATTCCTTGTTCCTTATTCTGTTACAACAATCAGTTTGAAACCTTGAAACAGAACAGCAGATGCACCAGTTACTCCATCACAGATGCTCAGTTTGGATCTGTTTTTAACAGGTCCTATTCACAGAAACATTTTGACATTTCACTGTAGGAAAAGTGCAGGTGATGATAAAATGAATTCAATTTCGCTGCCTCAGTTTCGGGGGCTGGTGCTGTGCATGCTGGCTCACTGTCACACTGTCATGGCTCACTGGGACTCTTGAATATAACGGAGTCATCGTTAATGTTATAAATAACACCTGTGCTTTTCCTATGATGACAAATCAAAATATTTGCAAAGGGTTAGTCACCTAATGGGTTTATTTTCTACAGCGTTTCAACATTTTGAGTATTCATTTTTATTTTAACCTGTTGTCAAACACATACAGAATCAAGTTTTGTTTATCTACCACAATACACATAATATGATTTCGGCAAAAATGTGACAACCAAGACACTGGTACTTTTCTTTCATTTTTTTGTGTGACAGTGAGCTTTTGGACCCTTGATGTTTGCTTAACAGTCTACACATCACAACCAAAGCTCCGATCTCAATGTTGCAAATCAGCTGTCAAACAACATCTTCTTGTACAAGAAATGAACAAATTGTGCTTTTTATTTCCATGATTTTTTCCCAACTAAAGATTGTGAATTTCATGCTTGTCAACAGCAGCTCCATGTTAAGAAAAAAAACAATGTACGATTCTGTGGTTTTCTGTGGAGGGAGCACTGCAGGAATGTGTGGTGTATGTGATTTGTAGTGAATGGGCTAAAACATGCAGAAACACTGGTCTGATCCTTCACAGACGGGGACAGACGGAGCAGCTTCTCTGACAACACAGAGGGTGACAAACATTTGAGTCACTGCCAGATGCTGTTTGTTTGTTGTGATGTTCATGTTACTGCACTCTGGTGGCCGTAAGATGCATTGCAAGCTGCTCACATGTAGCTACTCTTCACACTGTTGTTGTTCTTTGTTAATCCTGCATGTACAGTGACATGGCACTTCTCCCCCCCCCCCTTTTT
>JAQLOL010000008.1:8038704-8051638 GCA_029783665.1 Naso thynnoides | reverse complement strand
TGCTCAAGAGTCTGTCAGTACATGGTGTGTTAATTGTGCAATTTCCTTTGCCAAACGCAGATGCAGTGTATGTTACAAATAAAATGAGGACTTATATACTAAAAAAATCTGTAAGTTCTGTTAATTTTTAGACAAGTCTCTTCTGTCAGACAAACTGTTGGAAATGTGACACAGTTTTTAAAGGGGAATTCAGGGTGTGACATGGCTGCAATGTGTTAGGGCGACTATCGCCGTCTTTACTACGTCCTTTTAAAACAGTTTTTTTGCTTCTTTCAGGCTGCTGTTGTTATTCTAAATGTAAAAATAGGACCTGGGTTAAAAAGTACTGGAATTTTCCTTTTAACCAGGGCTGTGTCCGAAATCACTCCCTAACTACGACTGAAATTTCAAGTTACTAGTCACTATCGAATAAACAATTGAGCTTCCATTCCATTATATGTGGAGTGGCGACTGCTGCAGAAAAAGCTTGTTGTCCAACGAATGGAAATAAATGCCAAAGCGAGGTCCTAGTTAGCACTTCAAATGAACTCCAATGGGATTTCTTGTGATTGTATTGTGTGCAGCGCCACAAAATTCCCCCCTTCACAATTCGCCATCATGTGGAACAGGAAGTGCCCTGCTATGGTGCCTGTTGCAGATGCCCATTGAGATTAATCACCTCCAATCAATACGCATTTCTCCCAGCTCTCTTTGTTTCCTCTCTTTCCTGTCAGGATATTGTCACCGCAGAGCGAGTTGCTATATTTGCCTGATGGAACATCTGAATGGAGACTAAAAAGCAGGCCGAACTTTCTGTATAAAACCTCTTAATTTCCTTCCACGTGATACAAATAAACCACAAATCCTTTTGTCTTGCTCTTTGTATGATGTTGACTCGGCTGTATGAGCTGATATGGGCGGACTGGATTTGGTTTCCTGCAGGCTATGGCTGGGCTGACCTGACAGACCAGGATGGCAAAGTCTTCCCTAAACCAAAGGACCTCTGGGCCACCATACCCATCGCTTTCTGCTTCCTGGTCATTAGACAGATATTTGAGAGGTGAATCATTGGCAGCTGTCATTCCACTTGTCTTTCCCCTGTGTCATTTGCCTGTTAATTGACCTTTCTACTTATCTGCTTTGCATGTTACTTTCTGGCAAATACAGGATGATGTGCCAACAGTTTTTTCACCCGGTATGTTTTTCCTCTTTCCAGGACGGTAGCGAGTCCTCTTGCCTCCCTGCTGGGAGTGAGTGACAAGGAGCGTGTTTGTGCTCCTCCAAATCCCGTCCTGGAGGCCTATTTCTGCAGCACATCAAAGCATCCCACACAGGTAATCATCCTGCATACTTCAGGAAAGTAGCACTGCTTCATACATATTGCGTGTCCTTTGGCGAAAGCACAACTTGAGCTTAATCTCAGAATTCAGATGGTGGGGTGTGAAAAGGAAGGCTGAAAACGATAGAGGGCTGAAAACGAGGTGTGATCAAAAACTTCTGAGACTATTCAAGCGCTGCATAGTGATGTGCACGTAGCAGATGCAAGCCATAACTTTCGTGAGTAAGCATTCCAAATTACGTCGCTTTGATCACAATCAGCACCTGAGTTACACACGCTTTTGCGGCTACTGGTATGAGATTTCTTGACCTAGAGACCAAACGGCTGTATTTGCAGTAGAAGATTCGTCAATCTGCGAGACCAAAGAAGTTGCTTCAGGTCAGCAGCGCAACAAAGAACATGCTGGTGGTTTTCTTTTACATTCCTACAGCTGTACACTATAAATGTTATTTTGACTAGTTTTTTACATGTTCAAAGTAAAGTTTCATTCATTCATTCAGTTCGTCCCCCAGGATCAGACTGTAGACGCCAAGAAGTACTCTGACATCCTGAGGCATATTAGGGAGAACATTTGGTACAAACGACCTGAAATGTGGCGTGATGACGACTGGGCTCTAAACCATGAAAACATGCCTATTCAGAGCACGTTGGAAATGAGTCTGTTTAAGCCAGCTCACCAGATTTGGATCCCTACTGCTTCTTTGTGTTCCCCAAAATGAAGTTTGGTTTCTGGGTTATAGGTTCATGGTGAGCACGTAGCAGTGGTCACAAACACGTGTGTAACTCATATGTTGATGATGATCAAGCAATGTAACTTTAAATACTCACTCAAAGTATTTCCTTGCACCTGCTACGTGCACATTATTGCATAGCATTTGTGCACAACATGTAGGGTCAAGGAACTTTTTGATTGCACCAATTATCTTAAAGACCCATTTCTTATGTGACCATCATTTTGTGACTCCAAGCATCAAAAACGGTACTGACTCTTCCCCTGTTGTCCTGCTTCTTCTTCTTCTGTTTTTTAGAGCTCCATAGAGAGTCTTAGTAAACAGACGGGCTGTTCAGTGCGACAGGTCCAGAGGTGGTTCAGGCAGCGGAGAAACCAGGACCGGCCCAGCAAGCTTAAAAAATTTCGGGAAGCAAGGTAGCTAAGCATCCTGATTTTAATCCAGTCGCTTTCAGTTACAACCTGTATTCCTTAGTTTGTCATAGTTTGTCATCTGAAGGCAAAAGGGTAGAAACCAGCTGCACTGTCTGAAACTTTCAGCCCGTTGCACACCTCTCTGGTGTGAAAGTACCAACTTTCTAGGTAAAAGAAAAAGGAGCATTGAATGTGCTGTTGAGCTTTGGTGATAGCTGCAGCTACAGAACATCAGACATGATTTAAATGTGCTTCCATCATTAATGCTTTGGCCTCCAACCCTTACACGCCCACAGAGCATTCCTAGAACGCTGTTGCAAAACAACCCACATGATGGGAGGACACATGCTGTGTGCTTGAGCAGAAAAATGCTGCAACACATAAAACACAGTGAGGTTAATCCAAGTGTTTCTCATCAAATAGCCTGTTTTGATTTCCTTGATTTAAAGTAACTGCCCTAAAATGTTTGGAAAAAATTGAATTCAGTAAACCGGGATTACCGGTCACAACATGAGCTCTGTCTGAACATGTCATTGTTTTTTTTCTTTTTACACATCTGTGTCTCTCAAACCTAAAAAGATTCAGCCATTGTTTGAATGTTGTTAGTGTACAGATGGGATGTTGTTCAATGATTTTAAACTAGAATGGGTTTTCTGAGATTGCTGTGCATTCTCTTACAGTTGGAGATTTACCTTTTACCTTCTTGCTTTCTTTGCTGGCCTGGCAGTCCTAATCGACGTGAGTACTGTGTCAGAGTCTGGTTTCCACTCATAGAAAACAGGATCCCTGCAGTCTATTTTATAACAAAATGTAACCATCAAATACACTGTAGTCATAACTGGAAATGTGTTTATTGATCTACTGGTTCTTCTTCCTCTCCCTCAAAAAACAAAGGAGGAACTGTCTGTGTTACACATGCCTAACAACGTACAGAAATGCAGGAAATTGAATGTTGACATTGGAGCTGCAGTGGACAAGCTGTTGGATATTAAACAAACATTGTTTTCTTTGTTCTTGTTTGGTGTTTGCGCATGAGCGCTTGTTGTGTGTTGGACCCTTAAAACCCTCACTAATAACAAGTCTCTCACTTCAGAAACCATGGTTCTATGATATGACGCTGATGTGGGATGGCTTCCCAAAAATGGTACGTCAGCACTGAGACCTGGAACATCTCTCCTCCAGTTTAGACTAAAACATTTTTAGATTTATATGCCTTTTGTTCTTTTTTTTTTTTTTTAAGAACCTGACTCATCTTTTTTTTACAGAGCCCCTAAAGGGACATGGGCCAAAGAAAAAAAAATCATTTTTGAAGCCAGAATGCAGTGGATGGTCTTGCTAGATATCAGTTTATCTATCTATCCTATCCTAAATTTGGGGTTATTTGTGGAGATTTTCTTATGACGATAAACTGGTATTATTGATTAAATTGTTTGTAATTCATTCCTTTGATTAATAACATTTTTGTCTTTAGAGCGTAACTTAACTCTCAGCACCTTTTAGTTCCCTTACTTTATGTTATGAACTGAAGATTTGATTAGAATCGCCTCTTATACTCTTGATAAGTTTTTCATTACATTTAATCTCCCAGTCAGGAAGCTGATGTTTATTTGTTCCTTAATTTGTTGATTCAGATCTGACGTCATATTGATAATAAGTGGTTGCAGATGTGTAGCCTTTCCTTATTTAAGATGTCCTGCCCTGTTTAACAAACAGTTTGTCTGATAAACGTCTAGCACCAACACAATTTCAAATAATTTGTTCTTTTTGCAAGTTAGACAGTGTGGGGGGAATTTACCCGAAAGCTTTTGATGGACACATTGCCTTCCTACACACTTGTGGTATGAAATAGATGTGCAAAATATTTAGTCAAGTTTAGATATCAGTTTGGCAATCAGAAACTATCTCATGCGCACATGATAGTTTTGGTAGTTTCTCATGCTCACGTGATATTTGAATTTATTTTTTAAAGATTTGTCCATGTCTCTTTAGTGTCTCCATATTTTTTCTCTGCCATTTGTTTACCAAATAAATAACTCACAAGTAAAATTACATGATATTCTAACAGCTTCTTCTTTCTCTTTTCCTCCAGGAACTGTTGCCTTCACAGTATTGGTACTACATGATCGAATTAGGCTTCTATTTCTCGCTGCTTTTTAGCGTAGCATCGGATGTCAAACGCAAGGTAAGTGATACGGAGCTGTCCAATCAACTTTGTGAGCTCTGTCCTCTAAAACCCCTCAGAAACCTTCCATCAAGAGAGATCACTCACTGAGTGCACAGAATAAGAATGATCTCTTGTGCTGGTAGTGCATTTTGAGGTTTTGAAATTGATTTCTCCATTAAGATGTCCTGACTTCATGCGTTGTATTGAGTGGAGCTGTCAGCATTGAGAATACCATTAAAGATAATGTTCAAGTCAACTCATCTCTTCCACTCTGTCGGTTTGGTAAAGTCAGAGTGAGTGAAACTAAACTGTCTGCCTGGTCGAGGCATCTCTGTGTGCCCTGTGGGTTAATGTGTGACTGAAGCTCTGTGGGGGAATCGCACAGTAGAGGCACAGATTGACCGTCCTGTCCACTGGTCGAAGCATTTTTGTGAAAGATGGCAGACCTTGGCGCCAGCTCTGGTTTTGTAAGTCCAGCTCACAAATTCAAGAAACTCAATCCTTGGAACCAAAACAAAAGTTCTGTGTTGAAATCAGCCTGCAAATCTGAGAAATCATTCCTTAACTGCCTCTCAGATTTCTTTTTGGCCACTGTTTATCAGTTTAATTGTCTTTTACGCTCATGAAGCCACATAAACTGCTATGTGCAGGAGAGTTAATCATTTGTAAAACTGACCTCAATCAGACTCTCACTGTCGATTAGTGACCAATCTTTATGGTTTGATCAATAAGTGACTGAGTGGGTTTAGATTTTATTTTCAGGCCATCTTTTTCTGTCTCCTGTTTTTCTCCACAGGATTTCAAAGAGCAGATCATTCACCACATAGCCACCATTGTCCTTATCAGTTTCTCCTGGCTGGTCAACTACATCCGGGGAGGGACTTTGGTCATGTTAGTGCATGATGCATCTGACTATCTAATGGAGGTATGAAACGTGCTAAAGTGGCATAAAAAGGGGCATTTCACTGATTTAAGAGCAGGGCTTTGTAGTCAAACATTCTTCCTTTTAGTTTATGGTTGTTAGACATAGAGATTTTTTCCCAATTAAATACACAACACTCAGTGTCTTTGTTTGCAGTTACCTTTTTAAGTAAGAAGAAAAGAAAACATAAATTCAAGGGGTTTTTTTATACAGCATGCATCAACAAAGCAATAAATGTGCTGCCCTCCCTTCTATCCTCATAATATTTAGCATTGCTGAATAGCTGAATAACGATGATCAGGTCAGAGCACTGTACAGTAGACCTCACACTGCCCTCTAGAGGTAAACACGTGAAAATCTTACTCTCTGATCTCTCCTTCTTTCCAGTCAGCCAAAATGTTCAACTACGCAGGTTGGAGAAAAACCTGCAACTTCATCTTCACCATGTTTGCTGCAGTTTTCATCGTCACCCGCCTTGTCATCCTCCCCTTCTGGTAAAAACGATATTACGTCATTTTACTTGAACTGCAATGAGTCACTGATGTGTGTTAATACCTATGAGAAATGTATGAAACACGACACCTTAGGGCTTGCTCGGCACATACTTGCTAAAAGCTCAAAAGAATAGTAGGAAAACATAAGTGGAAAATCCAAATATTTAAAAAAGAGTTTACTTTTCTTAAGATTTGTAGGGCTAGATTTTAGACAAACTTTAAAAGATCAAATTGACAATTTCCATTGAAAGGACCATGCAAACAATAAACTCATCCTAACAAGTGTTTCTGTTGTCTGTGGGAAGTCTGATCCAGTTTAAAGAAAAGGTAAAGCAGCTTTATTGTCATTATACAATGAATTTTACAACAAAATTGCGAGGTTAGAGTGGAGGATTAGTTCTGATCAGCTGCGACTGAGCACACCACCATATTGGGCCAACTTAATGTGCCTAACATGCTTGTTTTGATGGTGGGAGGAAACTGGAGCACCCAGAGAAAACCCACGCAGACACAAGGAGAGCATGTAAACTCCACACAGAAAGGTCACTCTTGATGTTAGACGAGCAGACCTGGATTCAAAACTAGGACCTTCTTGCTGTGAGGTAACAGTGTTAACACTAAGCCACGTTTACGTGTCTTCCAAACGCCATTAAAACACGTCAGTGAGACACTTTTTCACTGAGTATCATATTTCTGCATTGTGATGAGGAGCATGGGCAGTGTAGTTTATTTTGAGTCAATCCTTCATAAACTGTCCGCGCTATTACATCAAATGGGTATTAATCCGCAGCTGAAAATAGTCCCAACAAATGCATCAATTACTACTGTGTAGGGAAATTTGAAAACACTGGGAGACAAACTAACTCACTTTGTTGGTTTTGGTGTTTTTCTGACATCTGTGGACCAAAAGAAGAGTAAGGAATAATACCCACCACCACCTTTTTAAGTGTTGCACTTTCAGCTTCTACTACTGTAGCTGATTTTCATGTTGATGCTGCCACTCACTCGAACATGCCTCCACTCCAAAAAGCCCCCACAATTGCAAGTAGAGCAAGCGGGGGCTTTCATACCATCCCGCCTGTAGTTGCAGCTGGGTACATGTTGTTCAAATGAGACAAATAATTTAAACGAGACAACAAAATGACTTTTAAAGTTTGAAAACCCAAGTGAAATGTCATGAGGTAGAACATTTTAATATATATTAGGATACAAGTTAAGGAGAAAGTGTGCTGCTTCGTTCTGCAGATATATCTCTTCTTGTTTTTGTTTTTTTGTAGCTGAAAACTTGAGTAACAATGAAGTGGAAATGTAACAACAGATGCACTGTGTACAGTCCTGGCTGCCCATCAATGGGCTTTTGATGGTGTTGTTGGGGGCTCTGACTGGACTCTCTGTTCTGCCTTTGTCCTCTTGTCCAGGATCATACATACGACGTATGTCTACCCTCAGACCCTCTACCCCACCTTCCCTGGCTTCTACTTCTTCAACGGATTAATGTTTGTGCTGCAGATTCTGCACATCTTTTGGGCTGGGCTCATCTTGCGCATGGTCATCAAATTCCTCCCAGGCAACGTAAGAACAGCCACGTCTATTTTACCACATGTAACATTTTCATCTTAAACCAGCAACTTCACAAATTTTCCGTTGTCGTTTTACCTGGCAGGACATTGTCGAGGACGAGCGGAGCGATAAAGAGGAGACCGAGTCGGAAGATGAAGGCGACGATCAGCAGCAGAGGTTAAAATCTAAAAACGGCCACATGCAGAACGGTCACACTCCCCTCAACAACAACCTCAGAAAGAGGGACTGATCAGACTGTGAGAGCTGGTGACAGGACTGTGTGAGGAGTGATGAGGGGCCCTCACATGGGCCCTCACCTGAAAGCCAAAGAACGGGAGCATGGCATGTAGAAAGGGCCAGCAGGCAGCACACAATTATACACACATATCTAACCTCCTTTTTGAAGCCGCACTTGTCCACCGAAGATAATTTCACTTTTTCTGTGGATTACGTTAAATCAAACGCAGAGGAAGACTGCGATGGAGAACCACAATGATCTGCTTAGCACCTAAGCAGCAGGTTCTCTCATTAAACACTCACCTGGTTATCTTTTCACTTCCCTTTTAGTTTGTTATGCTCTTTGCCAAGATTCTGTGCTGTTCACCAGGTTGCTACATGCCAAATCTGCCTGCTTGCAGCTTTATGTTTTGATACTTGAAGTGATTTAAAGAGATGCTGTGGTCAGGACGGACTTTCCCTTTCTGCACAGTCAGTTAAAACTCTTCTTAGTCCACTGTATTACTGCCCTTAAACCTGACTGATTTTTGCTCTAACCACACTGAATTCAGTGACATGAGGAGCATTAAGACAAATGCAACTGTGGACCATAACTCGATTCAAGCCTATTTACTGAAGTCCAGAGTCTCAATTATTAATGAATTTGTGCAAGTTAGCTGCCATTTTGTCACTCGCTTAAGGTTCTTCTTAATAGTTTTGCTGAAATATTTGTTACAGTGTTTAAAACGAAGTAATTGGAGATAAATAAGATTTTTTTAATAGTCGGAAAGAGTGCAAAAAGGTGCTACATCTGCCACGTGCGTTGAAATGTGCCTTATGTGTAAAATGCTTTACCTTTCGGGAAGTAGAACGCACAGAGATCATTTTTAAATGTTTGTTTTGTCAAAGCTTAATATCTTTTTAGTTGTATGATTTTATTTTGCTTTATGTTTTATTTGTTTTCAGTCCAGTCGACAGTTTAAATTCGGGAGCAATTTGTCTGAGTGAAACCCAAATCAATCAGTAACTGTTTATAAATTTTAAGTAGGCTGGACAAGTCAGTAGCGTTTCCGATCAGTGTTTATTCCATCCATCCATCCATCTATCCATCCAAAGATGCACTTTATGGTTTCTTCTATGGATCAGCATTGACTGGATATCAACTAAACAAGCTCAGTAACGTTGTTTGAACTCAAACCTGATTTCTTTTTATCTCGAGAGGTTTGAAGTACGACTCAAATTTTTGTTGTTTTCATATTTATTCCAATTATTATCTCCCCGAGATCTTCCTCTTTGTCAGTCTTTTTGTTCATCTTGTTAGAAAAAAGGTTTAATGAAATCTTAAGTGAAAGAGGTAAAAATGAAACAACCAAACTATGGTTTACATTTTGTACTATCTTGTCATTTGCCAGTGCCTTCATCATTTCAAGTATTAATTGAAAAAATTTATGACCCTTTGTCTTTATTTCTGCTGTCTTTGTGCTCCAACACATCCACCAGTGAACGCACTATAATGCTCTGGGCCTCTAACTTTCCTCGGTTCAAGGCGACCAATCACCTGCAGCTTCGACAGAAAGTGTTTTTATTCTGCATAATGTGTTGCTGAGATGTAAAATCATGATGACGAAGGTGATAAAGAAAAGTGTGGATAACAATTCTGTGTCCTATATTGTATCTTCTCTCAAACAGCATGTGAAATGACACTTTGACACGCAACCAGAAATTTAATGGCAGCTATTAGGAATAATTTCTCAAAGCAAAATATTAGACATTACATAGTTCCAGCCTTTCAATTGCAAGGATTTTCTGCTCTGGCTTCTCTTTTTCTTATGTGATACTAGACTGGAAATGTCTGCGGTTTTTAAAGCACAGCAAAATACTTTATTCCAGGCTTTGGGAAATTGAGATCTGTGGTTTGAAACCAATTTATTAACCAAGAAAGATAATTTGCAGGTTTGAAAAATTTAAAAAAATACTGATAGGTGTGGATGCATGAGAATCCTAAGGAAGCAACGCAGCTATACTGTTTTCCCTGTTTTTTCTCCAGCTTGCGTTTTATTTCATTTGATGGCCCTCTAAAGCCCCTAAAACACATCTGAAAATCTCCAAAACGCTTCATCTACGTGCTGTGACCATGTGGTGACTGCCACATTCACTACTGTCTGGTCTGACTGGTCACAGCGCTGTAACCCAGGCGCTGCGTCACTACGCCTCAGGAAAACAGTTCTTTGGTACTCGTTCCCACAGTAACTGTGTCTATAGCGTGGTAGTTCATATGCAGGCCACAACATGGAGATCGAGCGTGTTGGGGATTATCTGGGTGTGTCTGAGGGGCTTCAGAGGACGGTAACTGTGTATCCCCATTACTTCCATTGAATGTGCAAAACCGCCAGCACGTGGTAGCTATCTGGCAATTAACTGAATGCACAGAGAAGGGAAAGGCATCTTTTTTCTTGCCTTACGTAGAGATTGTGGATGATTGGCAAAACCCCGCAAAAAAGTGCAGTTTTCCTTTAATATTAGGAAATGCATGCTTTGTCAACCGGAAATCCCTCAGGGCTGTTACTGATGATTGTTTTCATTGTTAGTTTATCTATAAGTTGTTTTTTTCTGTTTAGCCTTTAAAAGGTCAGAACAATTGTTGTTTATTTGTTCTGTCTGACCTACAGTCCAAAACCCAAAGATTTAATTTCACAAAGACATTAAACAGGAAAGCAGCAAAATCTTTACATCATTTAAAAAGCAGTACTTTGTTGTTTGGATCAGTTTTACCCTAAAAACCTCTTTTTAGTCGACTGATCAGCTTTTCTACTCCAGTAACTCTCTGTGTTCTTATTCAAGGCGATTAATTGTCCCAAATCTTCATAACATTTTGGGTTTTGAGTTTTGGGATACTGCGAGTATGCATACAACCCGATGATACAGCCATAATTTAACAGCTGAGAAATTTGCATCTAAACCAACGTTAAGACTCTGCTTGGAGATATTCTGTCACTCCTGGCGTGGAGCAAATCTAGTCTGGCATGAGCACTATCCATCAGTTATCAGTTCCACTGGTGTAGAGTAGACCTGAGGGCACCGTGGAGCCATTACAATATCAGATGGCACAGTGTGGTGGTGACACACTGAGCAGCACCTGGCTGACACACTTTTGGGATACAGACAGTTGCCAAAAATGTCTCAAATCTTTGCATGATCGTCTCGGAGTGAAAGAATTGGTCCTCATTCAGTTGGAAAATGGGAGAGCGTGGATCAGGGTGAACTTCCTTTTCATCCCTCTTTAAAAGGAACCAGTTCTTGTTTCTTTCCACTTCCCCTGCCACTTTCCCCCCACAGTATTTTGGCTGCAGCCTAAAAGGCCTCCATGGCTAATTGCATATGGAGTGGGATCACTTTACCTCCGTGCCCCGCACTCCAGCCTCCGCACTGTTCTCGCCACTGGCAGCCTCACTGTAACAATCTCCATTTTAAAGCAGCAGGGTCAATTTCCACCCGCCTCTCGCATCTGGCTCTACAATTTAATTGCTAATGCATCTCCTGTTTCCTCTGCTCCAGCGTCTGGGTTTTCCTCTCCGACCCCCCCCTCTGTGTCCAGTCTTACTCCTCCTCCTCAAATCCTTGCCCTTCCTTTCACATAATGTCTCCCCTCCTTCCTCTGTCACCTTTTCATCCTTTCGTAATGAGTAAGCTCAGCGTCGCCAAAGGTGCTCGAGTTAATTGAGGTGTGAAGCCGAACAGGTGACAGCAGCGAAGCTCCATCTGACAGGACAACAAAAGCAGTGGGGTGTTTGATTTACTCAAGGATCCGTGTAGAGCGTTATTCAATTCCTGCTTAAGTATTAATAAAGGTTTTACACACCAGGGGAAGGTCGCATCGTGCAAGAGTATGCTTTTGTATCTTGCATGTGTCCACGTGTGTGTGTGTGCAGGAGTTAATTTGCGGGCTGCTCATTTTTCCTGAGATGATCATGCAGCGTGGGGGACAGTAAAGACTTTGGTAACTGATGACAGTCTTATGTAACTGGAGAAATAAGGAGCCACAGAGGAAACCAGGATGAAGGTGCTATGAAAACTCTTCAAAGGTTTGGCTGGGAAGCAAACACCTGCGTCACCCACGACGAAGCAGAATGGTGAGTTTGAAATGACGTCTTTAAAATGAATTTGTCTTTAATTGGTTCTCTTTAAAATCATGTTGTTGTTGTCAGCTTTTGTTGTTTACAGCTTTAATTTGGTAAAAGTCAATTTATTCTGGTGAAACCTGAAAGGTATTGAGCTTTTTTTCTTTATATAACACCCAAACAACAAAATGATTAACACTGTTATCAGTTACAGTTACTGAGAAAAATGTGTAATTAAACTACAGTTACTTAAGAAAATGTCAATGATCACAAAGGAAGTTACATTTGAATATTTTCAGTCAAAATCTTGGGTAATATGTTAATACTTATTTTGTTGCTTTTGATATTTTTGATGTGCACAGTGACTTCTTTTGCCATTTCCAGTCAAGGCAGTTTAGTAAAGTTTGATGCTGTTCTTTTGCTTTTGATTGGTTCTCTTGTTTAATTTTGCAGCGGTCCACATTTGCTATTAACACTGCCTGGTTTATACATTTGAAAAAGGTTAACAGCTGAAAACATTTGTCAGACATTTAAAGAAGTAATCAAAAAGTAATCAAATGTAATTAGTTACATTACTTTGATAAAGTAATTGAAACAGTTACATTACTCACTACATTTTAAATAGGGTAACTAGTAATCTGTAACCTATTACATTTCCAAAGTAACCCTTCAAACCCTGGTAGTGGGTGTGCTTCCTCTTGTCATTAACTTTGGTGGGACTGAAAAAAACTAGTTGATGACTCTAATAGTAAATTATTCAACATTTATTTTAATAATTCCTCAATCATTTAGGTCATTTTAAAGAAAAATATCAAACATTCTCTCAGTTTAGCTTCTGAAAAAATTAACCTCTGTAGTTGGCTTTATTTGATATAACTAGCTGACAACATATATTCAGCTTTTGGACTGATAGTCCCCCCCCCCCAAAAAAAAGAAGCTATGAAAATACCTCAGCTTTTTGGAACGCTGTGATAATATTATAATACTACAGAGTGAAC
>JAQLOL010000008.1:8018609-8038454 GCA_029783665.1 Naso thynnoides | reverse complement strand
AATACTTAAAGGGAAATTTGCAGGCTGAAGAAAATTCAGAAGCAGCGTTATTGTCTCTGTCACAGGATGGTGTTAGAGTCCTGCATGTCTGACCTGCCTCTGGTACTGAGCTGACAGAGGAGAAACATTTGAGTGGGATCAGCGGTCATCATTGCCCACATGGATCGGGCTTCTCACCCTGCGATGCAGTTTGAGGTGGACGTTGATCTGGGCTTCGCTCTCTTCTTCCTGTTCCTGCTGTGCTTCTTCCTGCTGGTGACGGTGGTGCGCTGTGCCCAGACTGTGGTGGATCCTTATGGCTCCATCTCCACCTCCACCTATCAGGAGGAGCAGATCACCTGAGAGAGAGGAAGAGGGAATCTGTCGGTACCAGGACTCTGCAGGAAATTACAAAACACAACTACTGTTGCATAATGATCATGCAGTTTTAAATGGATGTCAAGTTTACATCATGTACACGAGTCAGGAAACACATAAGTCACAAAACATAGCATTTTTATTCTGTTGTGACTGGTGACAACAAGATTTATTTTGTTAAAGACTTCAGCTCTAAAGACACGTGACACATCCTCCTCGTTAGAACAGCTCTTGCACAAAACACAAAAGATACCATTTTTAATCATTAACAAAAAATGTTAGTATCATGGTTTTGCTCACAATTCACAATCAATAAATGACACTGCTTTTACGATTTTGTACAATAAACCTTTAGCATGAGATGTAGCCTCTTAGTTTGGTTTTGTGATGCATTCTCTAGTGTCTTTTATTATCTGAGACTTTGTCATTTTTTTAACACCTATCCTCACTCCATACCAGTTGGTGCCAGAAAAGAACAATTTAATTTTCTAATTGAATAAACTCAAGAAGGGAAAGTATGTTGGAAAAAGTGATGAATGCTCCGAATTTAAAATCACAGAGACTGTAGAGCATGAACTGTTGCATTGTAGGAAATATAGGGAAGAGAGGATAAGGCTAAATAGAAAGGTAAGGTAGGAAGGACATGGAATGGAACCTTGAGGGTATATTGGGAATAACAAGAGAGGAGGTAAAGGACACACAGAAAGCTTTAGTGGGATATTTAAAAGAGACAGAATTTAGTAACAAGGATAGGATGGTTTTTTTGTTTGTTTGTTTGTTTGTTTATGTAGTTTCAATCGCTCATGCTGCATACTCCGATACAGTAGGTGGCGGCATACACCTTTATAATTTAAGTTTGCAACCCACAATAAATTCAACAAGAGAAGAAGAAGGGAAAGTACGTTGCTAGGCTTGACTACCAGTAGCTTGGATAATAATAAATACAAGACGGAAATTTTACATATATACAGGTAAATATACGCTCACCAATGTATGTAAATATATACGTAGTTTATATATACACGCATACTCACATATGCATTTTAACGTTATAACAAAAAACAAGACAGACATGACGTTATTTGACGAACCAAAACATAAGAAGAAGAAGCAGAAAAAAGACTAGAACAGAGGAGACGTGTGTGCTGATGCTGTTTTAACACACATTTGTAACATGTTTCGTGACAGAAACGAGATGATAGATGTTGTCAAAGCAGTTCAGATACATCTGAGTCCATCTGGCCGTGAGCTAACGCTAGCTAGCTAACGTTTGTCATGTATTCCAGCGGTGCTAACCCAGCAGCTGCCGTTGGCATCAGCTAACATAGCTGCTAGCTAGCTAACGTTAGCAGTGTGGGGTTTAAGCCTTACAAGAACTTGCGTTAAGTTTGTGATTAGTTACGTTAACGTTAACAAGAAATGAGCTTACGTTAATGTTGTGTCTGACAACCAATTAGCAATAACACCATGACAATGTCCCAACTTAATTACCTAGCTAACAGTTACCTGTAAACTCTAGATAATAAACAAGTAGTTACCTTTAACGTTAACTAAATTAAAAATGGACGTATTTGAAGTTTAAATCTATTCTGTTTTAAGGAGCAAGTATAAGTGTGAAAAATAGCATGTAGTGCTTCACTGGGAGAGTCAAGGGGTGGGCAGAGGGGGCAGTCACCCCCTCAAGTGCCCTTATGGTTGGATCAAGTGTGCGAAAGCACCCTGTCTAGAAAGGTGAAGTGCCCTGTTGGCTGCTCTTCACATTGTAAAAACATGATTGAGTGCTCTCTAGGGTGCCCTTTTTTTAAATACATTATGATGATGCACCCTCTAGAACAGGAAAACTCAATAATGTGTCATAACGAGTGGCAAAAACATGATGCAGTGTCCTGGGAGGTGCACTTCCAATGGAAAAGGGTGCTGCTATGAAGTGCCATGGCACCCCAGTAGCTGGAAAAAGCGTGCTGAAATGCCCTCTGGAATGGCAAAAAAGAGAGAAAGTGTCCCATTACCCCATGTTACACAGTAGGGGCGTTTCTTAAATTTTTTGCTCCTGCCCTTAAAATGACCTGAGTCCGCCACTGTCATACTTGATATAGCCTACTTATACTAGGACATATGTGTTGTTATCAGCTGGGTTCTTTATGTTAACATATGTAGGCTTACTTACTCGAGTTTAAACCCTTTGTGTGTGTTGCAGTGGTTATGGAGTTGCATGAGACGGAGATGAGAGTATCTCTGGTGGGAAATAAGAGAAAGACTGAGCATAAGGATGAAAAAGACGATCATGGTAAGCACCTTACGGAGGTAATTGAAAAGTCAACAGTTTTTAACCAAGTTCAGGTTCAGTGATCATGTCCCAAAAGCAGATAGACAGCTGTTCATCAAAGAAGTATTGAGAAGAGAACAAAGTGATTACTTTAATTTGAAAATAAAGAATATATTAAATGTATTAATTTTTTTTCTGTGCTTGAAAATGTTAAAATATTAATTTTTCGGCAAGCCATGAATTCATCCATCCTTTTTTCCTCACAGAAAATGTCTCTGATTCCACATGTGGGTCTGTTCCCTCTTCATGTATAACTCCCTGCAAGAAGACACAAATAGAGGACGGTTCTTACCTTCTGGATGCAACAAAAAAAGCAGTGGTGGTCTTGACCAGACTCCCGGAATATAAGTTCAGTGCTCTGCGACCACCAACGCCTCAGCAGTTCTACAGTGAAGATGAATCCCCTGACAGCTCCGATTCTGATATGCAGTGGGAACCAGAGGATGATTCTAATGATTCTGATTTCTCAGTCTCAAAAAAGAAACAGAAAAAAAACAGTAAACTCCCAACGCCTGATGCGCCCCAAACAAGTAAAAGCAACATCAGCAATGGTAATGCTACAAACAAACATCATGACAATAACATGAGCATGAACACCAAACCCACCCACAGATGAAACCAGATTATATTTAAAAAAAAAAAAAAGCTAGATGAACCGCAACTTACATAATGACAATTTTAAATGTTTTACATGTTTTTGTTTTTTTATCAAGTGCATTAGTTTTAACATACCCATTTTTTTTCTCTGTCATCAAACCAGCCCCCGTAATAGTAACGTCACCTTTTGCCTACCGCTTGCATGAAACCACAAAGACCCCTCCTAATTTGCCAGACGAAGAGCTCAAAGTGGACGTGATGGTCCTGGCTAGGAGGAGGCCAATGAGGTGGCAAAGGGGAAAAATAATAGACATAGTGACAAGAGGTAAGAAAAAGTATTTTTTAATTTGCTGTAAACTGACCTAACTAATCAAAAAGCTCCTGTAAAATTAAAGTCCCTGTGCAGTGCATTTTGAAAATGTGCAGACATGAAGTCACCTATCAAGCAAGACTGGGAAAGAATTTGACCTTTTAAAACTCTGACAGTTATTGTCCTCCATTTCAGTTCGCTTACTGAGTGTTCAAAGAAAGATGATGCAACACGGTGGCAAGCTTGTCCTTGTCTTACGTCTGGTCTTTTTACTGGATTTATTGAAATGTTGGTCGATAAAGGATTTGCAAATCATTGCATCCTGTTTTTAATTACATTTTATACAGTGTGGCATCACCTTTGGTATCAGTTTTGTAACACGGCAGTGTGAGTGCATGTGTAGAGAAAACAATGCTTTTTCTTCTGTAATTTTTTTCTGCCACAATGAAGCCAAAAATGACACAATGGTGATTGTTGCAGCAATTCTCTGCTAACAACTTTTGGAAGAAGAAGAACCCAGTTCTACAGCAATTTGTCTTCTAAGATCTTTTAATCAAGCATGTGTATATATGCTCACCTGCCTTTAGGAGGAATGAGCGAAGGCACACACTTATTAGGGGTGGGGGAACAAATCGATACAGTGTAATATTGTGATATTTTGCATGACAATATTGTATTGAGTTATAGACACAAAGTATTGATATTTTATTACATATATTCTTAATACATGTTGACGAACTTTTACTTGTGGACAATGATTTACAGTTGAAAAAGAAATAAAATGGCAATATATGATATCACAATACTCAACATATCACAATATTGTGATAATATCATGTCGTGGGGCCTTTGAGGATTCCCACCCCTAACACTATAGAATTCAAATGTTTCAACATCAGAAGTTTACTCAAAAACAGAAAGGCCAGCCTCTCAGTATCTTGCCACAGTATTGTCAACAGCTCACTCTTACCTGTTAGCTCCCTGGCATCTTCACTCCCAACTCTTCAGCAAAGTTTTCTGATTATCACTGTGTGAGAAAGTAACTCCCTCTACCTGTTCTTTAACAAGCTACACTGAATATCCGAAGCACATTGAAAAACAAATATTACCCTGTTGAAAATTAAATAATCACACGCAATAGTTCATACTGTACAACATAAGCTTATAAAAAATATAATCATAGCTGACCACATCAATTTCCCCTGCTGTGATTTAACCAACTTCACTCACTGACATGTTGTTATTTGCAGAAGACGGACGTTTGAAGTACAAAGTTATTTTTGAAAAAAAGGGGAAGAGCCTCGTCTCTGGCCACCACATCGCCTTTGACCACACACCCAAGCTGGAGCAGCTGTACGTCGGTGCTCGTGTGGCGGTCAAGTGTCACGAGAAAAAGCTCCTGTTTAAGCCTGGTATTTTGGCAGAGCTCCCCACCAGGAAGAACCGATTGAGGTTTGTGTTTGAAGAAGTCGTAATAAACCAACAATATTTTTGGCTTTTTTAGAGTAAACAAGTACCTTGAAACTCCCGAAAAATGCGTGATATGATATGGAACGTATTTTGATATTCCAGGTTCTTGGTCTTTCTGGATGATCACGAGCCGGTTTATGTTAGTTTACCTTCGCTTCACCTGATCTACAAACCATGTAAGTTTGACTGTTTTTACACTTGTGGTTGTGCTTTTGTTAGGGTTTAGATTAGAGGCACACCTTTATCTCTTTTTCCATGTTTTAACATATTTTTTATTTCATCATGTTTTCATCAGAAGCATCCGTGTTTCTGATCTTCCCCAACGTTAATTTGCTGTTTTTGCTATCAATGAGACCTTTACATGTCCTCTGTGTCTACCTGCTGCCTTGATGAATTCAGATGTAAAGAATTCAACAACACACAAAAAAAATTAATACAACAAAGTAGTGATGTCATTACTCGCCATTCTGTTACTTTGGGCCTCTTTTCCCAAACAGAAATTCTGTTTCCATTTACTTATTCCTGCAGGTGTTTTAGACTCTTGAACAGGGAGACTTTTATTGTGAAACATTTGTGCAGGAAGAGCTGATTTTCATTGTCAAGTTTAATTGTACTGTCAGACACTTCTTTAGAAACAGTAATAGACTCTTTTTTATTTATTTTTTGACAGTGGAAAACGTTGTTGACGACATTGCAGACAGCCGTCACAAGTCCTTCATGATTAAATACCTGAAGGACTGGCCGTACCCACATTTAACCATCTACAGAGTAGGACAGAGTCTGGCTGTAGAAGTCAATGGAGTCCAGCAGAGATGTGAGGTGGAGGTGGTTGACAGCAGCCTGATGCAGGTCGTTTATCAGGTCAGTATCACTACACACTGTTGTTGTTCAAACTTTAAGTGTTGTTTTACTGTTTCTTTCTGTATTATAATGTTGTTGTTGGTCGCTTTCAGGATAATCAGCAGAAGGAGTGGATCTATCGAGGCTCGGTACGACTTGAACACATGGCAAGATTTTTGGATATGAAACAAGCCGAAGAGAACAAGGACAATTCTGACTAAAAGCCCATCGGCACAGAAAAAACACCCTGTACAGTTTCAGTGACATTCATCATTTTCACTCTCAAGTTACGTGCTGTCTGATTGTTTCTGGGAAACATTAAACCATTTCAGGCCCAAATAATTTCGGAGGTGATTGCATATTATTTACTGAAGCCCCATGTTTGTTTTGTTACATTGTATTGTAATTATATTGAAGTATTTGCCAATTTTAGAAGCATTTGTTTTCTATATGTCTTGATTTTATTCGATATGATAGATCTATATACTTAAACGTCTTACTTCTGTGCTCTGTCCTTTAGGTAGCCTTTTACAAGTTTGCCAGGGACTAAACATGACAAATTAGCCCGTTGGTTTAATCATGCATTTACATTTTATTGTTGATTAAATTGCATTGTCAGTTATTAAATAAACTGAATTAATCTGTATGTTGCATTCTTTGACATCAGTCCACATTCCTACATAAAAAGCAAAGTTATTGATTTGTTTTTGACCAGAGCCCCAGTGTGTCAGTCTGTCCATGGAATAGCCTGCAAATGCAGAAGCTACAACCAGATGTGTTTGTCTGAAGAGACCAAAATCATAATTCTCAGTGGTAAACCAATATTGTAAGCAGCTATTTATTTGAAAGATTAATATACAAACAATAAAACAATCATTAACAGCCACTCATCTTTTGGTGTGAACTGAACAGACGGATGAGACAGAAAATACACAGAGAATACAAAGGAATAATAAGGAAATTAGGCCTTATAATGTAAAATAAAATAAAATAAATGAGGCATCATAAAACTTAAGGTAACCAAAACAAATAAACCATAATAAAGATTGTCAAGCAGTTGTTTTCAGGACTTTCATTCTTTTCCAAGCAGTCTGCAGAGATCTTTAGAATCCATTAATTTACGGGACTTGATTTAAAGCAGAATTTCATCATAGTAATGTATGAAGCTGGGTGGGGTTTTAATAAATTTAGCCTTATGAATAAAAAAATGGTTAAAATAAGTAAGACACTGATCATCAGGTCCATTTGTTTGTCTGCTAATAATGCACCAAAAAGAATATGTAAGGATCCGTAACAGGCATCACTGGTATTTTCATTTTTAACCATTCCATGAATTGTTTCCAGATCAGCTGGGTATGAGAGCAGGAAATAAAAAGTGCTCCGTTGTTTCACTATCACCATTACATAATACACACACACACACACACACACACACACACACACTGTACTTAACACCAAATTTTAACTTTTAAAATTCACTGGAGAAGTAAAAATCATTAATTATTTTGAAGTGGATTTCTTTGGCTTTGGGTGGAACTGGATAACTAAACAGGAACTGGAAAAAAAAACTTAGAGAAAAATTCAAGTGTCAGCCTTAGTTTTGAAGGCCTAGTTGTTGGGCAATAAAAATTTGAATTTTCTACCTTCAACTTTTTCCTTATCTGTCTGTACGAACTCCTAAGCTGAATTGTTAGCCTAATTCTGGTAATAATTGGTCATTCGAAAAGCAATAATGAAAGTTTGTTGGTGGGTTTGAATTTCCACCTTTTCAAAACTAACAAACAAATCTCTGGGTTGTTTTGTACGTTTACAGCCATTCCAAAATGAGTAAGTTATACCTCCTACAATCATTAAAATTTCGCCTAATGTTCAGTTCATCAGCGAGAGGCAGTAATGTAATGCGACGGATGCAAACTGCCGTGAAACACCACAGAAGAAGAAGAAGAAGAAGAAGAAGAAGAAGAAGAAGAAGAAGAAGAAGAAGAAGAAGAAGAAGAAGAAGAAGAAGGGAGGCGGGCACAGACATACATGTAGGCGTGCAGAGGAATGGAACCAGCATCAACAGCTTTGTGAATCTGGGCAGAATGAAATCAAAACAGCTTGACCTTCGATCATTTTTCAAAAGGGAAAACAGAGGTGAGAAATTAGTTTGGGTTCATGGACATTAAAAAAAAGACAATTTTCATAAAACACGCATAGTTAACATCACACATTCCTGACTGCAAACATCCACTTAAACCACCATTACTGTTAATGCACTGACCACAGTGCGGTTGTGTTATTGCTACTGCTTTTAGCTACATAAACCACAAGCTAACGTTGTTGTTTTTTTAATAAATAAACAAATAAATATTTCTTATGTTTAACTGGTACATACATTTTATTCGCTTACGAGTGTAAAGAAAAGAAGCCAAAAGAGAAAGCTGCCTTTGGACACCAGTAGACCTGTTGGTGGTTTACGGAAGTAGGGGGCAGCAGTGAGCTTCGTTCTTACTACAGCAGCAGAATGAGGCGAAGAAGACACCGATCTAATGAACTAGCTTGGTTTTTCCGCACGAAGGATAGATTTATTTCTTATTTAAGGTATTTGTTGATTAAATTTCCCACATTTATGTGAGAAAACACGTAATGGATGATGACTAATTTTTGAGTGGGACATAATTTTTTTTGTCTAGCCACTATATCAGCCCAAAGTCGCTAATGTAGACTAACGTTAGCTAACGGTAGTATAGATTAGCAATACTGTCCTGATTTTTGCTGTTGTCCTTATTACTTATGATGACAATAGTTTGGTTAGTTGAAAAGCTCCCATGTGTTGCCTTCTTAAGATACACTGTTGCTCCGCACGTTCCTGCAATTTTTAAGATTTTTCTTGCTCGTTTGAAGACTTGTTGCCAATTTCTAACACAGTATCACCAGGAGTGTCTATAAACTAGAGTAGATGTCCTCTTCACTCTCTATTTTGAGGTCACTCCTGAAGTCAGCTGCGTTAACCATTAGTTTGGTCAGCTGATTTGTCTGGATTTGTTTAGTTGGTGTACCGAGGGCAGTTGGCTCTCAACACTCAAGCAGACATCCTGAGACAACTGCCACAACTGGAATGTTTGCTGTCCTTGGAAAATGTTTACCTTGGGCTTTTTGTAAGGCCATAATCATTACCTGGTCGTTATTATTGTGCAAATACCGAAACCATTATTATTATGAGTATTTTCCTTATTCATACCGTTCAAAAAGTCAATTTTTTCTGGGAATTTTGGCCCATTCATTCCTTATGGACGTTATTCAACTCTAAACTGTTCAGCCATACTTCCACCTGGAAACTCCATTCGAACTTTAGAACATTCACAAGACTTTGAACTATTAAAACTTGTATTCATGTGCTTTTTCTATTTTTTTCCGGTTGTGAGAAATCACAGTTTTACTTTCATGCTGTTTGTGTTAGTCTTCAGATTTTATAATTGGCGTGTATCGTGGAATCTTGCTCAGGTTAGAATGAGTCACATGACCGCTAGAGTGCAGGAGGGTTCAAACGTAAACTGAAAATCTTAGAAGCAACTCCCCATGGATCCCACAACTTCGGCCAAATCATACTTGAAAACATCATCGTGGTGGAAAGTACTAAACTTATGTTATATTTATGTTATTACAACATTCATATAATACAGTTTATATCTTTTGTGCTTTCCTTAGAGAAGGTTAAGAGTGTTTTGGAAGATAGATAACGTCTGGTCAGCGATCAGTTCCTGTAAAAAGTCTTTGACAGAGCAGTTTAATGATTGCTGAAATCTAAGGACTGGAAAATCTCTTCGATAACTTTGCGTTAAAAACACTTGACCGAAGGTATTAAAAGATATAAAGAGGGGGCGGAGATCAGACTCAGCCTGTTGTGCAGTCTCTGTTAAAATTGTGCCTTCAATACATTTTGATCAAAAAAGTGTGTTCGTAACTCAATTCCATCTAAATTTAAAATCTACTACATCTTAAAAAAAGTAGGAATTGTGAGGGCTCTTGGGATGTAGGTTTGGAGGCAGTCAGACTTGTACTTTAGGCGCCACTAGCCTCAGTTTGACAAAAGGTTACCAGTTTCTTCCATAAGTGTCCATTGACCCTTTTACCTGATCAGCCAACAATCCATCAAAAAATTGCATTGCAGTAGCTGTGTTTTGACCAGCAGATGGCAGTCACTACACACATTTAAACCGAATATAAAAAAATTCAGTTAATTTGCACATGAAGATTTAGACCTGATTTAATCAGAAACATTACTTTACTTATTAGCCTCTGTTTACAGCTAAAAAAGTGGTTTAGGGGTTCAGTTACTCTTTAATAATATTTACTGAGCAGTGGCAACATTGGTATGGCGATCTTAGACTTATACAGACAATACATTCAAACCTTGAGCTGTTGGAAGACAACATTATCAGATCCTCTCTCACACGCACACACACACACACACAGACATGCATGTTCTGCTGACTCTTCACATTTTTAAACATTCTCTACTCCTTCATTACTTCACATAGAAACTTCTCTAACTTTCCAACACACATGCACAAATACACACATTTTCTGCTGACTCAGCAGATGTTTCACCAATTTCTGCTCATTCATACTTTTTCATATTTCATTTATGCTATTCTTGTTTATTTCCTTACCAAGCAATTTTCTAGCAATGCTTCAGCGACCACCCAGAACACCCCTGCATCCGCCTAGTAATGCCCTAGTAACCACCCCGAACACCATAGCAACAGCTTAGCAACGCCCTAGCAACCTCCCTGAACACCATAGCAACTGCCAATCAACGCCCTAGCAAAGGTCTAGTGACTATCCAGAACAACCGCCTAGCTTCCCTCTCTTAGCATCTGTGGAAACACAAATCAGCACACATTAGATTGGCAGAGCCATACATACACGCACACATGCACAATTGTGCGTTTTTGTTTTTTTTTTTGTCTGCCTGTGTGTGTTTCTTCCCTCACACTCTTTTGGCACTCAACTAGTTCCACAGTTTTCAACCGAAGCACATGATTCATACATTGTTAGATTCAGAAAATTTACGATATGAGTGCTATTTCTTCTCTCACAGATATCTTTCACATATTCTGAGAAATATGATTTTCAGTGATTTTTTTTTTTCTGGCTTGTGTTATCAAGTGAGATTTACCCAGAATCTTCACATTTTTTAAAAAACTTTTTTCATGCATTGACAGCTCAGTCATTTTCCACCTAGACACACCATTCAGAGTTCTTGAGATTCTGCAGCCTATCTACTTATTCAGATCTTCAGATATCCTGAAAACCTTTTAAAATATTCAAGTTTGTCGCATACTTGAAAATTTTGAAATTTCACTGAGTGTAAGCAGCATTGCAGAGGGGCTTTAGCTCTTTGCAGAGTCAGCATTACAGTTAAGCCTCAGCTCTCAGCGTTCACACACAGTTTCTTCAGATATTGCCCTCTCTAGTAAACCTTTATTTACCTCGAAAGACCATTGAGGAAGAATCTTCATTTGCAGTGGTGTTGAGAAACAACAACAATGCAAAACTCTATTAGGTAGGTGAAATAGAAAATTAGGAGTAAATACAAGCAAACAGATATTAACATTTGCAATAAATCTTAAGAACAACAATGCAAGATAATACGTAGGTAAACTAAAGAATCAATAAATCAATAAAATCATGATGATTGAAAACATTTGTAGTCAAATAAAATGAGGTCACATGTAAGGCCTTTTAACTGTTGAAGTGGTAAATAGTCTACATTTAAGGCCTTTTGCATATTGTTCCAAGTGTGAGACGTGTTGTACAAGAATGATATTTTACCTATTTCAAGTTTGATTAATGGAGTGTGTCAAGAAAGGTTGAGATTTCTCTTCCTGCCTCTTGGCCCTCTTTCTGCCTAAAAACAACATGGAACTGTAATTGGGCTTTTATCGGGCCCTGTAAAAGGATTAATGGGACTCTTAGTGCTTAAAAACATCAGTAACCAACATGTTAACAAAGCTTGCATCCTGTTCAATTGAAGGTAACACAACAGCATGTAGAATTATGGATCAGCTTAGCACTAAATATTTTCAGCAAAAGTGGATAAGTAGCAGTACAGTAGACCGCTTAGGTGTTTACTCTCTATTTTAGCTCTTTCTTACCGGCCTCAAGTGAAATAAGGCACCTGTGTAGGTTGTTTGGGCTATGCCTAACTGGTAACTAGGCAAGTTGCTATGCAGGTCCAAGGACAGAGGGGTCTGGGGAATGAAAATGGCTCCTTTTTGTGCCCTCTGTGTTTCATACATACACAGGCCTTTTTCTCACTTTTTACTTATTTCCCTCTTCATGATTGAACCTGAGTTAAAACACGTTTGGTATGATTGTACATGATTTAAATGATCAGAACATCATATGCATGATCTGTAACATCATGATTTATGAATAATCTTGGTGAATTAATCAAGTGATTGTATTGATGTTATGATTAATATGTGATGAAAAACAAGATTGTGTGATTGTAACAGTCAAAAAACAGACAAGAGCTTACACAAATGTTGAAAGTTAAATCAGGTTTAAGGGTTAAGACATGATGGAACATGCGTAGGCATGTTTAGCTGAGAGGAGGGTTCTGCTTAAAGGTGGTGTGTGCATTTCTTGAGTTCTGCCGGGAACGTCGGTTGGTATTTGAATTGAACGCCCCCAAAACAAACAAACCTCCACCCTCCGTGTTTTCGTGTTTTCTCTGACGCGCCACCTTCCAAACACATGCACGCGCTAGCCAAGGCAACAGCAAAGACAACAGCAAAGGCAGCAACACGTTAGGTTAGCAAAACTAATGTTAGCTAAGGTGTCACATTACTCACGTGTCCAGTAAAAATTTAGCTACGTCTATATTGGTCTTGAAGCCTTTGAAATCTTGTAAGTCTCTCCACCTTTGGATGTAGATCCTTGTCTTACGCCTCGCTCTGTCTGACTCCTTCTGTCTCTGCGTGCGTTTTCTTTTGGGTTTGTCCGACATTTCTGCTGCTTGCTTGCCTTGGTTTGGTTCCTCTCACTCAGCCACGCACAGCTACATTCTCCCTCCCCTTCCCCTACCTGAGCCCATGCACGAGGAGCCTAGGAATGCACCCCTACAACTGATTGGCTGGTGTGGTGTTTGGTGTGGTGTTTTGAGTTTTGGTTGCACGTGGTGACCTTGACTGTTTTTCTCCTGATAACAGAGCAGGGGCGGCGCAAAAACCCAGGACTTTTTCTCAGCCCACACACAGACCCAAGACCTTGCACGCAGTGAGGAGATGCGTCCTGAATTTGACAAAAAGTGTTTTGGACATTAGAACTCAAGAATTGACACTCCACCTTTAAACACTGGTGATGACATTCATCTGCCATGATTCTGCAGGTATGCCTGGAGGCCTACATGTGAGGTTGGGTCTCTTTTGCAACAACCTTTTTGTTTTGTAAGAATAAATTAGGGAATGCCACACACTCAACTACACCCCTACTGTACATTTAATAATTTGAAACCTTTTATGTTGCAGCTATTATGGAGGAGGATGAGATAGAGATGACCATAGAGGAGCTTCAAAAATACATCAGAGGCGGGGTAAAGACCATGTTGAACAACACAGACACCCTGGAGAAGTGCAAACTGCTGCAGTCCATGCTGGAAAAGAGAGAGAGACAGTTTGCAGATTTCCTGAAACTCTGCGAGTGGGTTTTACATCTTCTCTACACTCTTGCTTCTCCCTTCTAACAACCACGTCTCATGTGTTTTACAGCTGTTTGTTTATCGCCTACTTTCAGTGGTGACTTTTCTGTTGTGGAAACTGAGAATGCGGCTGTCTTAAAGTATGAGTTCATGGGATGATTATTAATTCATTTATTAAGCATTAAAGCATGGTAGCCATTTTTCTTAGCTGTGGTAACCTAAAGGTGATACAGCTACTTGGCAACTAGTTCTAAAAATTACAGACATGCTTTTCATGCACTTTGAAACAGCACAGGGAGTTTGAGACCTGGATTAAAAGCAGCTCTGTGTATTTTGAAATTTCAGTGCTTATCTTTGAATAGCTGTGTCCTTGATGAGTGAGACACTAGTTGATGTTGTTGGGTTCAAAATACCGTACTCAGCGGGTTGTTGATTTTTATGTGACTCCTTGACAGTTCAACAGTAACTTAAAAGACACGCACATCCAAAAAATGCCCAGTTGGGATGGATGCCACACCCAAAAAACCCCCAAAACAATCTAAACGAAACACTACTCCTTGGCAGTTACTAATCATAATAAAGGGAAATGTATTTGTATTAAAACTATTACCTTGATTTTTTTCTTTAAATTTAAAATTTAAGACTTTCTGCTCTGCTCCTGCAGTAAAGTTTTCTTGCTCAAGTGTTTTTTTTTTGTTTAATGTTCTTGGCTTGATTTATGTTTTCTTTGCTGTTGGTGTTCTTCAGGTCTGTGGCAGCATGTGAAACGATGGTGAAGAAACAATACTCTTTGCTGGGTTGGGAATATAAAGATACGGATTCTGATGATGAGGATGCTGATAAAACTGGTTTTGGTAAGATGCAAAAAATAAAGTTAAGAAAAAAATTGCTCTGTTTTGTTTTCAACTGTGCAAAGTAACCACAATTTTAGCCACAATTTTTCTTTTTTCCTTTTGTAGGAAATAGGCCTCCGTCACCGTGTGAGTTAGTTCATGATGAAGCTAAAGTCTTCAGCTGTCCAACTACAAATGGACATACTTTTCTGTCACTGAAGCTTGAGGACAGTGACAAGCTCAGGAGAGATAACAGCCAAAAAATCTGTATAAATCTAAAGAGACAACCAGTGGTGGTCTTGACCAGAATTCCTCTAAGTAAAATCAGATCCTTATGTCGGCCAACATCACGGAACCAAGACAGTGAAGATGAATCCATAACCAGTTGTGATTCTGACATGCAGTGGGAACCAGATAATGACTCAAGTGACTCTGATTATTGTGTTTCAAGTTATAACACTGGATCAAATAAGAGAAGAAAAATGGATCAAAAGACGAATAAATCTGCTGAGAGTTACACACCTCCCCAACCCAGCAAAAATACTGGTGCTAAGAGTAAAGTAGCAGAAACACTGACACCTCGGGCCAACACAGAAACCAACGCAATGAGCAACAAAGCGAAAACATCAACAGCCCAGGCCAATACAGAAAACAACACGAAGGACAACAGATCGGAAATATCGAGACCGCCAGCAAAAACCAACGGTAATGGAAATAAAAAACACACCATACGAGAACTTGAACTACTTTTTTTATTCTCTCATCTTTAGTTTTGTTCCCTGCAGTTAAAGCAGACTACATGTTTGTGATCAAAGATGTTGACCAACTCTCATCTGTGCATCATCCAGCAGCTGCACAATTTAAGCCTATATTATTATACCAGCAGAGATAAAGATGTTATTGAGGCCGTGTGATTTTTAGTCAGATTTGCTCATTTCAGATCTCCACAGCACCCCCATCTGACCCCCACAGCATCTCTTTTCAGCACCAGTCCTGATCTCTGTTAAAAATAATCAGATAATTTTGTGATCTCAAGATAACAGGTTGAAAAAAAGAAACAATAGTGTCTATGATGACTTCTGACTTCCTAAATGAACACCCCAAACAGTCAAAAGTTTTTTTGATGCGCGAGTTATTTTATTTATTTGATTTTGTTTAGCAGGACACAAAACTGTATCCCTATGCTCAAAACCTTTGGACTCCCCTGACAAAAACTGTAATTTTAACTCAGGACGTGAGATTTGCTGGTCACCTAATTGGAACAACTTTTACATTCTTCATATTTTAGAAGAAGCCTAGGGTGACGTTTGTTTTCTTCATTTCATCTGTTTCAGTATTAACATGTTGTGTTCCTTTTTCCACTGACACAAGTGTCCACTCTGAGCACGACAGTACCAACTCCTTCCCAGTCCTCCATCAAAGCCAAAAGTACCCAAGGCCCTCCGAGTGTGTCACAAGAGGTTGTTGTGAACATGAATGTCCTGGCCAGAAAGAAGCCCATGGACTGGAAATTGGGGAAAATCCTTGATATCACCACGAGGGGTAAGAAAAAAAGGAGTCTCCCCACCTGGTGCAACACAAAATATTAAAGAAAGTCTGATAGAATAAAATGTTTGTACATTATTACCCTTTGCAGGAGGTGTCATTACCTCAGCAAAGAAAAGATGTTAGCTTGTCATGTGTAGCCACCAATAATAAAACACATTAAAGAAGGCTTTTGCTCTTTTTTTAAATTTTTTGCAGAGGATGGAAAGCTGAGATACAAGGTTGGCTTCGAGAAGGGGAAGAGAGTTGTCTCTGGTCACCACATCGCCTTTGAATGCATTCCAAAACCAGAGCTGCTGTGTGTGGGTGCACGTGTGGTGGTCAAGTGGAAAACTGAAAAGCCTCTGTACTGTCCTGGTTTTGTGGCCGAGACACCCAGCAGGAAAAACCGCATGAGGTTTGTGTGCACAGTGGATAAGATTTATGAACAAGTCAGACAATATATATATTTTTTTCCCCCAGATAACACGCCGTTTCATGTGATAAAAAATGTGTTTTCATCTTCCAGGTTCCTCGCCTTTTTGGATAATCACACGTCCTTTTATGTTAGCTTGCCTTCACTTCATCTGGTTTGCCGACCACGTAAGTTTGTTCTCATTCAATATGAACAAAAAGTTAGCTAATACAGTTTCCCCATTACTTCAGGACAGACATGGTGCTTTTGTTCAGGCTGTGTATAACTTTTGGATAACTCATCTGGAGTTTTGATGTAATTTTCAGCCAGCATAGAGAGTGGTTTATGTTTAACACGACACTCACAAGACGTGTTGATTAACACTTTGGAGTGGCTGTAGCTCAGCAGGTAGAGTGGATTGTCCACCAATCAGAAGGTCGGGGATTTGATCCCCGGCTCCCCATGACTATGCCATTGCTGTGTGAATGTCTGTGTACGAGTTCCTGATGAGCAGGTTGGCTCTCTGTAGAGAAACCACCTTGCCATTAGTGTATGAATGTATGTTTTACTGTGTGAATGCTGTAAAAGCACTTTGAGTAGTTGAAAGACTAGAAAAACACTGTATAATAATAATTACAGTCCATTTACCGTTTACTTAAAACAATCCGTAGCTGTTTAGATCTCTCCCACACTGGTTGCCATGTTTGCAATTTTTCAGGCTGTCTTTTTCAAAACAGAATCAAATAATTGCAGAAACATTTTGAATCCCTGAAAAAAATCTTAGCAAAGAGCTAAAGGTCTGCTACCAGGCAAGGTTACCGATGCTCAGCTTACTGTTTATACAAGCATGTTTGTATAAAAAGTGAGGGAGTTGAATTTAGTTCTTGAAGTGACTTCACATTAAGCTCTAAACTCTGTCCTATTAATGACGCAAGAGCAAACATTTTAAGAAGTTGGAGTAAGAAATGGAGTTTGATGCCCAAATTCGTTTACTTGTCATGCCCCGTTTGTTCACTATACTGATGTTTATGCTGCCAGTAAACAGAATAATAGACGTTTTTTTCTTTCTCATGACAGTGGCAAACCCTTTGGATGATATTGTGGATGGAATTTACAGGGATTTCTTGGAGGAGTATACAAAAGTCTGGCCTCACCCTCACCAGATCCACTACACCGTTGGACAAAAGATTAATGTAGAATTGAATGGAGCCCAGCAGAGGGGTGAGGTGAGGACGGTCGACTGCAGCTTGATACAGGTTTTTTTCAAGGTCAGTACCTGTAAATGTCTTTTAACAATTTCCAGATGGATTCTAATTCTCAAAAAGCTTTTTACTCTTTGTATACTTATTTATGTTCACTGACTTATAGCAGTTTGCGTGTCGTCATGCTTAGAATGATCGACAGATGAAGTGGATTTACCGAGGCGACGTACGCTTGGAACACATGTCTGCTTTGAAGAAGAAATTGGAGTCAAAAAGGGCGGGGAAGAAAGATGAACTAGAGGCGAAAATAGGTAAATTTAACTGTTAAGCTTATAAAAACATGGAGTTGTTCCCATTTCACTGACATTTAATTTGTTTTCCCCCGTCTTGTTGACAGATTCACTGAGTGAGAATCGCTGATGTGCCCTAACCCTCGAATGTGCTGGAGTTGAGACAAATGTTGGAGAAGGATCTACCTCAAGGGCTTAGAACCATCACCTGTTCCCGATGACCCTGTTCGCTTTTGAAATGTTACAAACAGGTGTTTTATGATCATTACAAAACTTAAACTTTTGTATTAAAGTTTTTTAAATCAATGCCTATAGTGTCTTATTTGCTGGACCGCAGAAGCGGGCAGCCTAAGAAACGTGTCTGACACTGAGTGAGTGAGCGAGCAAGTTTTCAGGATTGGTCAGACAGTCATTACTCTGTCCTCATTGGTTGTTGCCATTTCAAAATCAATCAGCGTGAATTGTCATTATGTCACCAGTGGGCGTTTTGTCTACTGTGGATTGAATGTGGAGAGACATCTCAATGAATGAGTCAACCGAAATCCAAAAATGTGTCCACAAGCTGTCAAGTAATCAGATGTTGTTATATTGTGTTGTGATAAAGGATGCTCCGATCAATGGGAAACCGATAGGTATCAGCCGATCATCATTAAAAATATTTTGAGCGGTGATCACTATAAATGCTGATCAGAGGAGCCATCAGATGCTCAAACTCTTCACTAATCTGACAGTTTTACAAGGTGTCTGAGAGGGACAGTAAACAAATGCCAAAAATAGGAACAGACCAGACAGAGTTTGTTTTCTGTGATTAGAAGAAAGTCAAAATGACCCGCTTGTCTGTGTCATGAGTGTTTTAGACATGCTTCATGCTGTCTGTGAAGCACAGCTCTGTGAGCAAGCTGATGAGATGAGGAGAAACAGCTGAGAACAATAATACTTATGAAATGATTAAAGGTCAATTATTGTACAGGAGTGCAGAAACTAAGAAAATATGAAGTGTGTCAGTATTTCATGCCAGGATGCTGAGGAACACGATTCATGGACATGAAGCGCTTGTCTGGTGAGGAAAAAAACATGCTGCACGATTAAACAATCGGTGAATCTCTCAATTTAGGAACCACAGTGACTATTTAAACTGTTGTATAACAGTTTTTGTCGAAGCTGTCTTGTCAAAATATCTTACAATGTCAATGAAATGTATTTCTGTTTAATTAAAAAAGCGGAGACTTAAACTTTGGGCTGTAATTGAGTGAAACTATCTTTTCACATCAAAGACTATGTATGTCAGAGGGTGGGGAAAAGGCAAATTTATGCATACACAAATATTTGGTCCACAAAAATCACAGCAATCACAGAAAAGATATTGTCATATTTTTTTACTCAATGTGAGACATATAGCCCACTGTTATATTTTGACTTAAGCAACACATTTGAAAAAGTAGGCTACCTCCATTTTGAAATTTTTATTTTTTGTCTCAATAGACTATAATTAGTTTTTCTTATTTGGTGTGTTGAGCTTTTATTACTATCACTTTCTAAAAATTTAATAAATAAAAGTATATATTTCTCATAGTTAATATACATGACTTAAGATTAGGAAAATTAATAGTAAAACATGAATAAATAGACTTTGATCAGTGATTGGTAATCTGCCCCCAAAATCCTGATTAGTGCACCCTTATTGTGATTGAGAGTATGACCCACAATGCATCTTGGTAAGAGGCAAACATGTTTTTTGCTTGAAATCACACACACACACACACACAATGCTTTTGCAACTGCATTCATTTTTATTTTCCCATTAACGTCGTAAAATTGTACACTAATCTGCTATGATGCAGTCCAGCCATGTCCTGGAGCTTGTTTTAGTTGTTAACAAGTAAAATATTGAGGAACGTAAAAAAAAAAAATTACCCCCCCCCCCACACACACACACACACACATAGAAATTACAGAAACTTATTACCTGTAATCGAAAAAAAGTTTCGTGA
>JAQLOL010000008.1:7977711-8018509 GCA_029783665.1 Naso thynnoides | reverse complement strand
GGAACGTTAAAAAAAAAATTACCCCCCCCCCCCCCCCACACACACACACACACATAGAAATTACAGAAATTTATCACCTGTAATCGAAAAAAAGTTTCGTGAGAGTAATTTAAAATCAGTCATGGTGAGTCAAAACCATATGATAATGAATCAGAATTCTTAGTCAAGTCAAAAGTTTGACAACTACGCCAAAGTTGTTGGATAAATTAGAAAAATGACAGTGTTGACCAAGTCATGATTATTTTAATGAATGAGAGAAGTTATGAGTCAGACAAATGATGTGATGTGTTGATAAAATGCACAAATCAAAACATCTGGCTGAAAAACATTCCTCCATAAGACATATTTTGCCTACTCAAAACTCGGCGAACAAAGCATTTTGACTAATATGTCATTCAGTTGCGGCTTTAACGGTAATACGCTCAGTTATGTGTGGTCGTGTTACGTTACATGCAGAACTGAAATTCCATTTCATTGTAGGGAGGCGTTAACGCCGCTAGTCAGAACCAGAACTAGCTGTGCAGGGAGAGCGGAGAAAAAAAGCTGGCTCCTTGCTAGCCACGGAGCCTTGAACATCGGGCTACTTGGAAGATAAAGGAGTTAACTGGAACATCACCACGGATTTTCTGTGGGACAAACGGACAGGCCTCGCGGCGAAAACGGTAAATACGACATACGAGCTGTTAGCGTTTATAAGCAAGCCACATTCAAACTCAGTCGACAGCGCGACTGCTAGCGAAAGTAGCCGTTAAGCTAGTTCATGAACGTAGCTAAGCTAAGATGGCGGCCAAATTATTTACATTAGCTGTGTTGCTAACACAACATGCTAAGCCCCTGCGTTGCCTGTTGGTCAGTTAGTAAGCCGGTTCGAATATTAATATACTTTTACTGTTAATATGTCGGTGTTTGAAAACGGTCTAAATGCCAAATGGCTTTAGATAATGAGCTAACTCAAAATAACCGCGTTAACGGTGGTGTTAACGTTACGAACGCTTCGTCTTGCATGGTAGGTTAAAAAAACAGTAGCGACTCTCGTAAAAGCGTTTAATGAACTTTGAAAAGGTGTCGTTTTATGAACCAATTGTCGCTGAATTAAACGGATAATGTCATAGTGTTATCATTAGTCAGTTATTTATCATATTATAATCAATTCTGTGTATTGTTTACAGTCGTTTGAAGCACACACGCTAACTGCTAATCATTGGTGAGCTCTAAAGGAGAATCATAAAACAGGGTTGTTAACATGCATCCCAGCATTTAATCACTAATCCCCGTTTACATGTTTCCAGAATCTAGTTATCTGTATTCAAGTTTATAAGCGCTAACTTTAACTATTATTTGCACAGAATTATAACGTTAACCCGTATGCCTCATGCTGTTGATCGTAAAAGTTGGTGTGTCGAACGGTGTTTTTTTTTAAAGGGTTGGCCGTCCTTAAACATTACATTTGGCTGACACAATTATGCGTTGTTTTTTTTTATAAGATAAGCCAAGTATGCTTCTTTGTAGTCTTCAATAAGCCAATTTGGGCAACTTTATTAAACCTCAAAAGTTGAACTTGTTCCTCTTTACATACAGAGGAATACCTGTGTCTACTTCAGGGTGCTTGATCAAAAAGTTATTGGTTAGATGTTTTCATTCTTGTCTTTTCCATTTGCACCTCCTGCTGACTCCCACAGTTCACTCAGACTCTGGCAGGGTGCAGCTGTCAGACAAAAATAATAACGTGAACAAGAATAGCTGAAAAAAAAAAAAGAAGAGTCTCCTATATTTAGGAGCAGTTATATTTTTTAAGATGGGGGGAAAAATACATGAACTTCAAGTGGTATTTTGGCTAAAGGTTTTTTATTACTTTTTGAATTCTGATGATGATGTTTAATGGATTTCCATCCACCAGATGCCTCACACAAGACGGTACTCGTCTTCGGATAGAGACAGCCGAAGCAGCTACCAGGCCCGTTACAGAGACAGAGGTAGAAGAAACCGGCATAGAAGATCGCCTACGTACTCCTCCAGCAGTGACAGAGAGCGGGACAGAAGAGGACGGGGACACAGACAGGAAGGAAGTTATGCACGTTCAAGGAGGTAAGTTTGTGTTTATAGTGAGAAATATTTGGTTTGGTATGCTGCAAATATGTCATAATGCCACAGCCAACTCTGATCTTTTCATTACATGTGGTTACCTATAAGCTTTACGTTTCAATGAATGCCTCTGTTGTCTGTTTCAGTCGTAGCTATGACAATCGGTCTACAGAGCACCGGCCATTTGATCGACGATTCTGCGAGGGATATAGACGCCTGGATCAGAGCCGAGAACGTGACCGTGACAGAGAAAGGGAGCCACATGGAGCAGCTGAAAGTTACTATCCACGCGACTTCTCCCCAAACCTGTACGACCACCGACGTGGCCGTGAGAGGGAGCGGGAACGGGATGAGTCGTACCGACGGAAAGGCAGCAGGCGTAAGCACAAACGAAGGCGGCGTAGAACCAGGTCCTATAGCCCATCCTCCTCGGTGAGTACAGCCACGTCTGAGTTTGTGTTTTAACTCTCCTCATCCTCCCCCTCCCATCTCTGTCTCATCCAATCAGCTCTTTCTGTCTCTGTCCTTCTCTAACCATTTCTTCCTCACAGCCCCTGGAATTGGTAAGTAGTACAATCTTTATGATTTGTTTTTTGTTCTGTCAGAAGGGTTTTGTTTTATTTTTTTAGTGGGTTTTGGTTTAATTGGCATTTATTTTTGGCAGAGCATTTTCATTTTTATCCTAATATTTTTCTGTAGCCCATTAATGATCAACTACTTATTCTTACACAGTGATCACAGAATTTCTCACTTCTTCTTTTTAAAACCTAGTTACTCCTTGACACACTTACAATCTTTGAAGCTCTACCTGTCTTCCATAAATCTTTATTTTGGATGTTCTCAGTTCTTTTACAAACCATCTCAATGCCTGTAGTAGCAGCTGGTTGGGCACATCTGAACTTTAGTGCGGATAGGCTGAAAAAAAGTGAAAATGTTCTACCAAACCCGTGCAAATTTTAGATTTAAATTGAATGCTGATTTTTGTTGTTCTATTTATTGACCATTATTATGTGTTAGATTTGTAAAATGCATTCGTGCAGGTTATGTTTAACCACACGTGTATCAAGCATATATCTAAGTGAGCAAGGCGTTGAATTTGATGTAGTCTACATGTTGGGGTTATTTTTATATATTTTTGGTTTGATTACCAATGGTCTTCTCATTTTATTTTCCATCTTGATTAATCTGAAAAGTCAACCTGATAAGTTTTGAATGAGTTACGTTACTGTCTAAATTGGTTTTTGCGTTGATGAATGGATATGCCAGTTGCTTCCTTGTTTGTAAGCAGCTGTGGTTGAAAGGTAGAGGGGGGAGAGGAGCAGAGGACAACATGTGATCTTTGACTTGTTCCCTTGCACTATATCCCTATCGTTATATATTTCCTTCACGTGGTGTCATGCGTGAATCGCCCCATGACCACCAAACCCACCTACAACCACAACTACATCAACTACCACCAACACCACCCTCCTTCCTCCTCGTCTACCTGTGCCGCCTGACACCATGGCTGCGGTTGTCCCTGAAAATCCCCTGTTACCTGCGGTCGTGTCGTGACCTGCTGATGGCGGTTTGGGTGTGAAAACAGCGGAGCAACAGCCGGACGCGGGCACAGAGTGTGAGGGACGACGAGGAAGGGCACCTGATCTGTCGGAGTGGGGACGTCCTGCAAGAGAGATGTACTCACTGCCACTACTCTATCGTAACCCTTCTCCATATGAGTATTAAAGCATAGAGCATTTACATGACATGGGAATGTCTGATGATGATGATGCCTTGCTAGAATGCTCTTCGCTCTAGCTGAAATAGCAGGGTGGATTGCAAAAATGTTGGAGATTTTGAGAGGGACCTTAGATACCTCTTCCTTTTTGTTCTAGGATTTTAAGATGTGGAGCATTTTGTATGTTTCACAGGTTACTTCACTTTCCTAAATCTAGAATCCCAATTGCAGCTGTTTGTCTCTGTTGCGCTTCAGATTAAAACTCAGTAACAGTTTTAAAGTCTGTAATTTAAAATAGCTATTTTCTAGTATGAGAGGGTATCAGGGATTTCTTTTATTTTTTGTGTAGACTTCTAATATACACACCTTTTCTTAGCACACCCAGCACACATGGATAGTAAAGTTATGAAAACATGTTTGCTGTTTTCAGGATCAGGTATTGTTAAAGTAGAAGTGCCAGTCATTTTTTCAATTATACACATTACCTGCGTGTCCTTTTGGGCAAACAAAGCCACAAGGTGAAAGAATGTGCCCTTATTTTTGATGGCTGCAAATAGGTCATCAAAGGAAGGGAGCACTTTACATTTGCCTCCTTATTTTTTGTACAATGTATGATAGTGCTACGCATTCAAGTATTGTAGATTACCTTGTTGTTTCAAGCCTGCCAGACTGGATAGGCAGCTATTTGAAAGGGGATGGGCGTTAGAATTGATCCGCCTGTCTACACTTTGGCTTTTTGTATTCCTGCTTGAAGTCCACATATCTAATGCTCCTGTTCTCTCTTTCCCCGCTCTCCCTCTCTCTTCCTTTTCTCTCTGTGTTGTGTTGCAGATGAGATTGTTGGCACTTTGGGGGAAGGCACCTTTGGGAGGGTGATGCAGTGCATTGACCACCGCAGGTGTGTTATCATATAACACAGAAAAACCGCTGTTAGAACAAGAACAATAATATCTGCCTTTACCTCTTTTTTCTACTGTTGTAAATCTTAAAACTACTCTACCAGATTGTCCAGAGCTTCAAAAGTTGTGCTTATATTCTGCTGCCTATTTTGATCACATGGTGCCATTTACTTCAGGCAGATGTGCTCTGCAGCATCCTAGCCTTGTGTGAATGTGGGCCCAGTGTTCACCAGGTTTAATATGGAAGATCTGTTGTCTTATTACAGTGTTAAAAATGTACATCAAGGAAGTTCATTTTTACAGACTTCAGAAAGTGAGACTGATGGATTCTTGACTTCTGACTTGTACTGCTGTACAACTAACACTGAGATTAGAGACTTTCTGTCACAGTCATATTAAGTGTTGTGTATCTAAAGTTAAATGTCATATCTGTGCATTTCAGGTCGGATCTTTTTTGGGAATTGCATCCACTCCCAAAAGGGAGATTTCTAAATCAATGCAATGTATGATTTGTGTGATATTACCTCCATTTTTTGGCTCAATAGTATCTTTTGTTTTTCAGGGGAGGAACCCATGTTGCCCTGAAAATTATCAAGAATGTGGAGAAGTACAAGGAAGCAGCTCGCCTAGAGATCAATGTGTTAGAGAAGATTAATGAAAAAGACCCTGATAACAAATTGTGAGTTCTCACTGTGTGTTGTTGGTACCTTTGGTGCCTTCTTATTCGTGAATATTCCTTATTAGAGCTGAGCAGTAAAACTGCAATTACCAGTTCTGTGGTGGCATTTAGTTCTGCACACAGAATGCCGCACCAAAAACCTCACCCATCCCCTGGAGGCTCTAAGACGTGTTTGATTAGTCTCTATAAATGTGTTTGATTTAGCAATTTTTGAGGTAAAATGGTGTTTGCATGGAATTATTTGTTACATAACTGTCAAACCTTCTGTGTCCTGTTTTTCTTGCAGCCTTTGTGTGCAGATGTATGACTGGTTTGACTATCACGGTCACATGTGCATCTCATTTGAGCTGCTAGCTCTCAGCACCTTCGACTTCCTAAAGGAAAACAACTACCTGCCCTACTCAATTGGTCAAGTCAGACACATGGCCTACCAGATCTGTCTCGCTGTGAAATGTAAGTTTCTTTTTAATGTTCTCTGTTATATTTCATTGCATCAGAAAGTTAACGATTAGGAGAATCAAGAATGGATTTAATGTTCAGTTCAAAATCTCAAAATATCACGGGGGAGTAAAAGAAATCAATTCAGCATATATTTTTTGTGTGGACAAAGAAATGCTCATAATTTGAACTTGTATTTATTACAATTAAAATGTGTCTTAATGTCCCTTAAGGGAGTTTTCTGACAAGCACATCCTCGCTCATGTTTCTTGGTCAGTTGCCTACTAACTGAGTGGCTGGAACGAAAGCCTGTGTTGTTTGTGGTAGTAAGTTAAGCCTGTAGCCACTTGAGGGCATTATAGCGCCAAAGGGCCAAGGACAGGAGTGCCTCCATTAGCTTCATTAAGATTCACGAAGGGAAAATGATACTGAAATGTACTGTTATGTCTCAGACATGACATTTTTTCTCATTTTCTCATTAATTGTACTGTATATAAACCATCATCACTATGTTGAAGCATGTTTCATCTGAACTGAAAGAAATTAAAATTAGCGAAGTGCAAGAAGATAATTTGTGTAAAGCAGCTTGAAGTTCACACACTCAAGTGAAAACTCAGTAACCAGATTTCCTCATGTCCTTTTCTCCCATAGTTCTTCATGACAATAAGCTGACACACACGGACCTTAAGCCTGAGAACATCCTATTTGTCAACTCAGACTTCACAATGTCCTTCAATGTAGAGAAGGTGAGATGTGCTCGAATGCGCAGGAAAGGGGTGAAAGACATTTTAAGTCTTTAGTCTTTAGACTTTCGTGTTTTTCTATTTTGCAGAAGCGAGAAGAGCGAACGGTTAAGAGCACAGCAGTACGTGTGGTGGACTTTGGCAGTGCCACTTTTGACCACGAGCACCACAGCACCATTGTGTCCACGCGGCATTACCGTGCCCCTGAGGTTATACTGGGTATGGATATCTGTAGAACTTTGTCATAAATTCTTTGAAAAGACATTTCTCAGAAGGATTTTCTGAACATTACAGTTCCAATCAAGATGAAGTCCAGACATTCAGTGAGAAAATCAGTGGATAGGAAAACTCTTGTAGACCAGGCTGAAAATGTCTGCAAATATGACAGATTGTTTTAAATGTTTTCACCAACCATTTATTTATTTATTTATCAGAACTGGGCTGGAGCCATCCCTGTGACGTGTGGAGCATTGGCTGCATCCTGTTTGAGTACTACCTGGGCTTCACCTTGTTTCAGGTACAGTGGCATCCTACTGCTGTGAGAAGTATGTAGTAGCAGAACCAGCAGTAACTTAGCCTGGATCATCTTCCGAATAAGTTTCCTCCTCCCTGCCTGCTCTTTGTCCTGTTCAGTCATGGTTGTCTAACTTGATTTCCTTTCAGACTCATGACAACAGAGAGCATTTGGCCATGATGGAGAGAATCCTGGGACCGGTGCCCTCTCGGATGATTCGTAAGACAAGGTAAAAGAACATTACAAACACACCAAGAGTGCCTGTACTATTGAATGTAGTGTTTTGATAGAAAACAACATACAAACACTGGAACACTGATCTCTATAACAGGAAGCAGAAGTATTTCTATCGTGGCCGTCTGGACTGGGACGAAAGCTCCTCGGCGGGGAAATATGTCAGAGAAAACTGCAAACCCTTACGGGTAAGAGAGTTAGATAAGAAGAGAGAAAGGAAGAAATACAATGATTTTCAGTGATGAAAGAATGAAAGTATTGTTTTGCACAGCAGTTCGTCTCTCAAAAGTCTCTTTGTATTCCTCTGACTCTCTTTCTTCATCATCCCTTTCTTCGTCAGCGGTACTTACTGTCGGAGGCAGAGGAGCACCACCAGTTGTTTGACCTCATTGAAAGCATGTTGGAGTACGAGCCATCAAAGAGGCTTGTGCTGGCCGACTCCCTCAAGCACCCTTTCTTTGAGAATGGGGGGATCGGCGAGGCAGCAGGCAGCAAGAGCTGGGAGGGCAACCGCGACATCAGCCGGTGACCCGCAAGCCTCCACAGACTGAGTGACAGAGGAGATCAAGTCTTTTATACGTAAAACAGGTCTACTGCTGAATCAGTCGGGGCTTCGGATGTTCTGTTGTTTGACATTAAGGCATGGACCCCTTAACTTCATGCCCCTCCACTTCTGACGTCCACCTCTGCGGCCACCTGAGGCATGGTTTTGCAGCAGAGAGACCAAAATAAACCACAAAAGACCCACAACAGTTTTTTTTTTTTTTTTCTTCTGGCGATCACGGCCTCAAAAGTAGCCCACTATGCAGCTCCTGTCTTCCTTTTGACTTCGGAACCACCCTCCTTCCTTCCATCCGTCCATCTACAATTTCCATCAGCATGTAAAGAAAATAATTCATCTTTCTAAGGAAATAAAAAAAAAAAGCAATCACATAAAAACGCAGCATTGGACAAGAAATGTCTTCCGATTCAAAAGTCGAAGGAAAAGGTAAAAGTGAGATAGAGCTGTATAAGCAGAGCAAGTCCTCACAGATTATTTTGAACATGGAGACAGGCAAGATACTTGATACTCGATTATGACACCATCAAATCGTTCAAATTGATAATCATTGCAGGTATCTCCAGTAGAGAAAACTGTCAAGTTTTTGTTTACATTTTTGTTAAGTGAGCACTTGCGTTACAGATGTTTCTTTTAATGTATAAAAGTATTACCCCTCATGGAGACTCTTGTCCTTGCTCTCCAGTCGTCAGGCCTGTTATTATTTGCCGATGAGATGATAATGGTGATGGACACTCCACACACAGGTGTCTGTGGCCTATCTTATTGATAAAAATGTTGGTTACTTTATGCATTGCTCTCTGGGTGTATGTGTGTGTGTGTGTGTGTTTGTGTGTAGGGGTGGATGACGTGTTCATCTTAATGTTTTTCTCAGTGGCTTTCTTAGTCGTTAAGCATTAGTCATGGCTACATTCTCAAATGCATTTATAACAAAAAGAAAACCAACACAAACTGCCTTTTCCATGTGTGATGTGGTCAGACGTGAAGTCTCTCCATCGAGGTTAAGCACACAGGTGGTAGCCAATGAGCCACACTCAACTCCTGTTAAAAGTATTTATTTTGAGTTTCAGTCGTTCTGTCTCCACCCCAACTGTACATGATTTTTTTTTTTTTTTGTATGGAATAAAAGCGTATAAAACTGTATATATGTATGATTGTGTAGAATAAAAGTTAAGTCCTCCTTGCCCAAGGCTTATGGTGCTCTCAGTATCAGTTTGGGCCTGTGGTTGCGAAAGGGAGGCGTTCTCTCTTTAAATACCAACACTGTGTCAGAGTCCATCTGTTACCTTGCAGACCAATAACTTCTGGATAATGCCTGCAAAAAGTGTCAGAAAGTAAAGGCTGAACAAGATTTTTTTTCATCGTTTCATTTAAAGTGAGCTCATTTATTCTTGAAAATACAGATAAGTTTCTTAAATTGACATCAACATTTAACTCCTCTCGACAAACTCGATTCATTGTTTTTCTGAGGTACTCGCAGGCATGCAGACCAATTTATCATTATTTTTAGAGATTTATTTACATAACTTTTTCCACTGCTTAAAGGATCTTTGAAAATCAGTTGTAAAACTACTTTTTATTTGGTCCTTATGTTCCTTACTGCAGTCACATGTAGGTTTGAATGCCTCTTATTACACTCATTTGTTATGCATTTCTTGGAAACTAATGTCTCTTTGATTTCTCCCCCTAACCAAAGCTCAGCTCTTGCCTTGTCAAGACAGGAAGAAGGAAACATGGAAGATCCGCCGCGACAGGTGTGCTGATACTTTGTCACGTAAGCTCTCCCCATCTGTCGGTATCGTCGCTTTACTCACTTCACACGCTGTCCCCATTCCTGCTCCCTTCACATTTGTGACCCGTGAATGAATGGATTATTCTGTCTTAAATGGGCTGTGGGGGTTAGGATGAAAAAATAGCAAAGGCCTGCTTCACAAAAGAACTCAAGACTAAAAAAGCAACACATGAAATTTAAATTGACATAGAAACTTCTTTAAACTATCAAACTTCTTTAAAAGTTCACACGTGGCATTTTAGTACTCATTGAAATCCTAAGTTTTAGGGAGGTCAAATCAGTATGGTCCTCTGGTTTTACAGCATTAATGTTTATTTTAAACAGTGCTGCAGGAAGTACAAAAGTGAACGTTAAACTAAAAAACAATGAACTGCTGCCATATCCAGACTTGAGTCCAAACAGGAATCCTAACTGCTAGACCAAATGTACATTGTAAACACTGTTCTTATGTCGTGACCCTTAAATTCAATTTGGACCAAACGATTTAAAGCAGATTTAGCATTTTTTTTAAATCCACACTTGACCAGACTTGTGACGTAAAGCAAGAAAATGTACTGCAATGTAGGTAAAATGTTAAATAAAGCACTTGGAAGGCCCATGTTAGTTGAGGCACTTGGTTAGTAATTCAACCTCGATCCCCTCCTGTAAGAGAGTAGCAGGAAATTATAGATAAGCAGATGAAATATGTTAGTTTCTGACAGTGCTTTGTTGAAGAATCTATTTAAAATTTGAATTTGAAATATTAATCCAGTAATATTGGAATATATAGATAATGTTTTCAGTTTCAGTAGTAGTGATCCAAAGCATTGAGGACAAGTGATTTACTTTAGGAATGGATTCAGTTCTCAGTCAAAGTGAATGAATCAAAGAATGAGTCAATCTACTGTGGTGCTCAGTGTCTCCAGTCAATGAAGTGTTGTTTCTGTCTTTGGGAGCCAGGAGGAAATCCTCACTGCGTCACTGCAGCATCACCTTCCACCTTTCAGTCTTTTCACGCTCCATCTGTCTGTTCGCCAGCTGTTACTTAAACCTGAATATACAAATATTTCCAAATGAAACCGACAAATGAACTAAGTATAACCAGCCTTAATGGAGTCCAGCCCCTCAGTTGTAAACATGAAGTTAATATGAGCAATTTCCATGATGAAATCCGAACAAGCAGCTGTTTTCCTGTGCGGGCTTGTTTGTAACTGCTCTGGTGCTAATGAGATAAACTCTTGCGTCTTCAGCTAATCCTGTTTCAGGAGTCAGACCAGCAAGGTCGTCAGTCAAAGCCCCATAAGAGCAGTGACAGAGCACAGGTGTGTACAGGTGCACAAGATCAAGGACTGGAAGCAATGAATGGATGCTACTGCTTTGAAAAGTGATATTATCAGCTGATTTTGTCTGCGGAAGGCACCACTGACAAGTGAGTCCCACTGTTGTTGTGTATTTTTCTCATTTGACTTTTTAAATGTGCCTCCATTAAGAACGAGAGGATGTGCAGAATTCTAGGTTGATTTAAGATGCTCTAACTGTACTTTTAGGTAGCTGAGGCTCAAGTGGTTTTCCTCAATGCCATTGTGAACGAGAAATTGAGGCAAAATGAGAAAGTTCAAGCTGGCATGATCGATATTGTTTGTATTTTGCAGCTTAAAAACTGAAAGAAGAGCAACAACGCCAACATTTCTCCTGGGCTACGAAAGAGTAAACACACTGCTGTGTTGTATGCTATCACAGCCTGGGAGACACGACTTGATTCCTCGCAGTTATCAGCACTAGGAAACTCCTGAAATGGATTCCCTCATGTCGCTGGGCGCTCCTCTGAAGCAGTTTACCAGCTGCGTGTCGGGGAAAAACACCACAGCCAAGAGAGCAGAGAAGAGGAGCCAGTCTGTCCGCAGAAACAGCTTCACCCGCAGGAAGAGCGTCAGCAGGAGGAGAAGCCTTCCCTGCAGCAGCCAGAAGGTCCCAGACTCCTGGCTCAGAATGTACCAGGCTGAGCTGAAGAGAGAAAGGTAGGGTGGCTCCAGATTTAATACAAGTTTTGTAGTGTACACAAACTTAACAGTTATTAGTTAAAAGTTTGTCATTCAGTCATAGGTTTCTATTTTTGCTAAACTGTTCATGCTGTTCCCAAAAAAGTGTTTAATTACCGAGACTCTTGGCCAGACAGACCAGCTTAATGAGGATGAGGCTGCTCCTCACATGAATAAGCCGCTTGCCCATGTGCTTTGCTTAATGTTGACTTTTGTTGTGTGTGCCAAAGGAAACGACAGCAGGCCATCCTGGCCAAGAAGAACGCAGAGAGAACAGTCAGAAGAACCCACTTCAGGAGCCACCACTGCCTCCCAAGGGTAATAAAGCAGTCAAATCAAAATAACAGTGAATATTTATTGCTTGTTGTCCGTATGTTGGAGTAACAATCTGCCTCCTCTCTCTTCCACATCGCAGCAGACCACCCGTGCAAGAAAACCAGCTGCGGCAGATGATTCCCTCTTTGGAGCTTTCCAAGGCCTCAGTCTGGACGGATTGCTGGGAGGTAGTAACGGATCGTCTGCAGTCGCTGCTCCTGCTGCCGGTGGAGGAGATCAGTGCAAAGTCATGTGAGGCCTAACGCTTGAAGGACAATCAGACTTAAAACGATCCTTGTGCGTGAGAGACTTAAAGGGCGAAGGGCTCGTCGAGGAACGGTGACTTTAGTTGCAAAAACACTTGAGGTTCCCACCTTATTACCAAAGAAACTGTGAAAAGACATTTGGATTAGTCTTCATCAGGGGTGCACAATGTGGATTTTTTTCAGCCAATACTGATAATAACCTGCTTGGCATGGCCATGGCAAGATAACTGTTCTTTTCCATTTTACTTGACTATTTTCACCTGCAGAGTCAGAATGTAGGTTCTGATCTTGCTGAGTCAATAGAAGCAATCTGTATCATTGTCTGTAATCATCATTGTTTATTTTTGGTATTTTTAGAGGTTAACACTGCCTGTTCACAATTATTTGGTTATATTTTGCAGATTGTACTGTATCAACCTTTACACAATTTCTGTCTTCTTGTCTGTAAAATGTGAAGCAGGTGACAGGATTTTATTCTCTTTTGCAAACAATATTAACAGGAAATTATGTGCAACAAACACCAGTTGGATGTTTGGTGTTTTTATTCACAGTTCTTTTTTATTAGTACATTTAAGACATGCAGAACCAAGGCGAGGAACGAGACACTAAATGCAAAACCTGCATTTGTGCCACATATTTAAAGTATTTCTATAGACTGTCCAGAAATATCTTCCTGCTCCGCTTTGACCTGACCGTATACTCCAAGGTGCTGTGTCCCCTCAGCCACATGCACCTTTAGATAACACCCCCAAATGTAGCGATTTAACTTTTTACACTCAGCTTTGTACACAACTGGTACTGGTAGGCTTGTAAATTTCAAGCTTTATTTAGATTAAAAAAAAAAAAAAGGAACACAAAAATAATGACAAACTACATTTTTCCTGTCAGATACAGAAGTGGAACATCCATCGTTTCTCTTTCTTACATGTGACAGGGAGGATCTCTGGGTTCAGATCACAAATATGTACATTAGAAAAAACAAGTACAAAACTACATTTATCGGGGTCAGGATGAGGGAATTGCCGTTCGACCAGAATCTCGATGACTGTGTGATGACGGCGGCACGGCAGACGATGAGGTGAGGATACACACAACTGGGGCTCTTCTGACAGTGAATTTAATCTGAGTCCAATTTTTACAGCATCATTCCCTCTGTTCCATCTTGACTTTCGGGGGCTTCAGGAACGACCTGTTCTTTTTCTCCTTGCTCTTCTTGCCTTTGGCCTGGAAGCTCCTCCAACTGTCCACACGGCCATCTCTTGTTTCCTGACAGATGACAACAAAACAAAACAAAACCTTTCAAGATAATGCCAAAAGCAAAGCACTGATATTTCCATTTAAAAGTAAACAAAGTAGCTGAAGAACAAACCTCAAAGTTTTTCTGCCATTCTCTTTCTCGCTTTGCTTTCTCTGCTGCCGCGATTTCTTCTTCTCTTGCCCTTTTTCTGGTACATTAAGAGAAGAAGAACAAGTCCATTACATTCTGAATGAATACATTTTAATCATGAAATCTGTGATTACCTCGACGAAGATCAACATTTACATGATTTAGACATTTAAATAAAAGTGGTAAAGCAGGTCAGCTTTTTTTTTTGTCCTATACAACAGAAACCAGGGGGTGAATTAATGGTTTGGTCGTTATTACCTCTCATGCATTTCCTTTGCTTCTCTTTCCTTCCTCTTGATTTCGAGCTCTGCGAACAGCTTCATGGTCTGTTTGTACACGGCTTGCTTAAACTAGGGAAAAAAAAACAAATTGCATGACCATAATCAGATACAGCCCTTGTGTGGTATTGGATATGACCATGACAAATATTTAATTTATTTACACTGAAATAATGCTGCTTTTTCTGAAATAATGATAATCAATTTAGAATTAAAATACACAGTTCAGTGCATCACAATTACTGTACTCAAAATTTTCTTTGTGTAGCTACGTCTGCTCAAACAGCATTTACCATCATGTCTATAATTATAACTTAAAGATCCTTTTTATTTTAATCTCACACAGCCAGACTTATCTGCAGACTGCATTTTAGCACTGTTCCAGTACTGGAGAAAGATCTGGCCGAACCTATTAGCATTATGGGAGAGGAAGAAAACATGGCCTGGCTTGTTTGTTTTACTTTTAAACAATCAATTTCACATTTGGGGCGCACTCGACAATGGAAGCTGTGCAAAATAATTTGGGGGAAGCTTGTTTTGGTGGAATATTTCAATGCGGGGAGGCAAGCCCTGCACTGAAATAACTAAATCCCAGAAAAAGAAAAGGTAAAAACAGCTTGTTTATGTCTGCACCATCAGTAACCAAGTAAGGGTTAGGTTAATTTGATTTCCTTTTTCAGCATGTCTAGCTCCATGTTGTTGCTTTGTAAAATGAAAGGGAATTTAAAAACTAAAATGAAGATGATAAACAGGGACACAATGCTGCCTAAACTATCAGTCAAAGCAAAGTTATTCCATCAGCTTTCTTTCTTACATTCTCCTTCACTGTCTAATAGTTTGGTTTCTTCTGAATTGACCTTCCTTGTGCTCTTACCACTTCAGAGTCATCCTCCTCCACATCTAAAGGCTTTCCATCCTTCTTTAACTGCTTCTTCTTCTCCTTTACCTGTCGGTAGCACAGAAAATGAGATGTTCCAAAACAAATACAGATTACAGGAGCCAAGTTAGATGACAAAAAGCACAGACTGTTTTAATGGTAAAGGAATGTATTAAAGTCTCACCATATGCTCCACGTATTCCTGTCCAGCATGGATCACATCTAAAGCTCTCTTCTTCTGTTCTGGGTCCAGTAGGAGTTTGTATGCCTTGTCCACGGCTAGAGCACAGTGACACACGCAGGTGAAGTACAACTTGTTTGTGAACATATATAACCACAAATTCGGCAACATGACATGAGTTTATTTGTTTAATAGTAGCCAATGTATATTTAGTGCAACACGTAATCAGGGAAGTAAGAACTTTACCCTCAAAGGCTTTCTGTGCTCTGTCGGGATCATCCTGATTTTTGTCTGGATGTACCAAAATGGACAACTACACGAGGAGAGGGACCAGATATTGGGAATTAAGGTACATAAACATCATGACATTTGCACAACATCCACACGCAAGAGTCACGTCTTCACAGACACAGCTATTGAGAGATTTGTTTGTTTTTCTGCTTACCGCCCGAAACCTTTTCTTCAGCTCGTCGTCTGTTGCGTCTGGATCAATTTGCAGCACCTGAAAATGACGCACACTTTGGTAGGTTTCTTCAGCGCAAGTATTTTATGAGTTATGTCGGCCACAGTTATCACACTCTGACGAAGGCTTCACATCATATTTGTAAGCCTTTTGACTGAAAAGAAAACCGACACAACACACGAACACGAAGTTAGTATTTTGCTGTTTTTGACAGGTCAGGGCGGAAACAGATGGCTCACTTTTTCACTGCTTTGGCTTTACAAACAGAGGAAAGGTCCCGTAAGATAACTAGCATTTGAATTGAATAAAAATCTTCACAAGTGAGTCAAATTTCCTAATTTTCCCACATTTTACTTTAATCAATCACGTCATTCATTTATTAACTTGAGGCACCAAACATGTCTTTAAGCTTCAAGAGGTGTTTTTTGACTGACATAATAACCAGTACATGCTACCATATAATAGGAGACTAATGCTTGTGATTCCTCTTCGTTGTGACACTTACTTCAAAGGGGTTGAGGTTAAAATAGGACGCGCCTGGTCTGAGCAGCCTGTCAATCTGTTGCTTGGAGGTCAACACAGAGTCTCTCTTCTCAATCTGCTTCACCTGTGAAAAAAGGACAATCAAAATTTTACCCTGGTCAAACTGCGACGTCCATCCATTCTTGTAATGCTACTGACAGCAGGACCTCATCCGTTTGACAATTATTTCTTTTTACGACTATTACAAAAATGAAACTTCAGCAGCTGCTATTGGTAGAGATGCTAAGTAGCAGGCTAACAGCACCTTTCTTTAGGATGTGTTACATCTATCCGGCTGTGATTCAGTTTACAGCTAAGTGACTTGTAGAAGCTGACAAAAGGTAAGACGACGCACTGAAGATCTTTGGTGGTGTCCCGAGAAAGACGAAACTGCCCACAAAGCGAATCAGCATAGCGTTAGCTTCTTTTCGTTAGCCGCCGTTCACGGCTGCGGGGCCTTGTAACGTTACATGACAAACACGAGAACCGGTGAATGTCTGTTTTAGTCGATGTACTGAGGGCGACCGACACATTTAAAAACCCATGAATTTATTAAGGTTTTTATCGTACCTCCGAGATAAAGTTTAGGAATAATTCATCCGATGAATGCTGAGAGGGCTCTCCTCCGGCGGCCGCCATTTTTCCCTGGTTTACATGTGACGTAAGGCATCACATGACCATACCGGTATACAATTCGTTCTTTTTTTTCTCCACATATTATTTTTTACTCTAGGCCTACATCGGGTGTATCAGTGCGTGCTACGCATGACACAAAGGCACTCATTTATGGATTAATTTACGTCAAAGCTGTAAAAATATTTAGCAACCGATTTAAACACATACATGAAAAGGGCACGATTTGTATTAATATTTATAAAACTATTACACAAATTAGATTACCTGAAGTAGGTAAAATACAAATTATAAATGACGTGTATGGCCGACGTAGACTAAAACTTGTAACTAAAAGGGACAAACGGCAATTTTTTTTAACTAAAACAAACAAAAACAAAAAAATATTTTGAAAAATCAGCAACTACAAAATAGGCTTCACTTCCGCTTCAGAGTCACGGATCATCCCCACTTTCAACTGCCTGAAAAATACAAGATTTTAATTATTATTCCCAATATCTGACTGCACGTGACACAATATCTGATTTAATTTGACAAAGCAGATTGAGTGACGATTTAACGACATCCCGCCGAGTTCCGAGTATTTAGGTCAACATGTTTATGATCTGAGAAAACAACCAAAAACGAGTGTCTCTGGCACGCGATTACATGTACCAGCAGTAGCAGCAGCCAACCAGTTCAGACATTTTCTGTTCCGGTTCTCGTGCAGACACGTTGAGAAAATCCTGCTGCTAATAACTCAGCTCTTATGACCTGTAGTGCCTGCGCCTCCAGCTTGGGACAGCTGTGACACACCTGTGATCACTCACACGCTCACCTTGTGTGGGCGAGGCAGGGCGAGGGGGTGAGAGTAACGAAGGGAACCTGCGTAGGTGGGCGATCAATAGGTTAGTGACCCGCCCACTGTGTTTAGATGCCACGCCCCCTTTCCCATCTATTTGACTGGTGAAAAAATTCTCATAGCTATAAAAAAAACCCCTTTTAAACTTCAAACAGAGAGTTCAGAATTAGAGATGTTCCATTACCATTTTTGACTTCCCAATAACGACTGTGACATCTAAACTTGTGGATCGGCCAATGCCGAGTACTGATCTGATACCAGCGCATAAAAAACACTTCCTTACACGTTGCCTTTGACTTTCCAGTGGAAAATATCGCTGGCTCTGTTGGCTCTTTCCTTACTTCTTTGTCGCTGGTAAAAACAGTAGTTGCCAGAGGCAGCACGGCGCAACTTCCTGAGTGCTGTTTAGAGGCGGCAAAGAAAAACTGATTTTACGTATGTAATGCCAGTCAGAGCCACTGAGCTGATTGGGAGGTAGCTGGGTACCTTCTCTTACTGCTAGTAACATGGTATGGTGTCTGACTGGTGTACAGACTGGAGTACTCACTGATACCTGTACCAGCATTTTTGGTGGTTATGACATCCATTGTAAGAACCAGTTGCTAAGATAATATTAACCTGCTTTTATGTTTGTGAACAAAAAAAAAGTACCAAGTCCATGATATCATTAAAATGTTGGAAGATTTTGCAAATAAAAATACACAAGCACACAGATTTACTTGGGGGAAAAAAATGTATTTAACAATCAAGAGCATCACATCATTTCCCCTTACAGTTGCTTGCTGGATAGGGAAGCACAGATCTGCTGGATGGAGCTCTGGATCTTCACATGTCCATCAACTATCCTCCTACACTTCTGCAGCAAATGAGAAAAGATAAAACGTTAGAATACAGATTTTTTTTCTCCAGACTAATGTACTATATAAGCGGTGTGACATTTGCCTTAATTGCGACAAGATTAAATCCACTATTATTTCTTACCTGTGCCTTCTGCTGAGCTGTAAACTGGGTAGCCAGTCAGTGTTCCTCCAGAATACTGAACCTTAAGCACATGGCCCAGTAAGCAGTTTGTTCTGATGTGAAACGCTGTGACGGGTTTGGCTCGCAGCTTGCAGTCCTGACTATTTACTAGAGAAGGGTCACACAACAAAGGTATGTTAAAAAACAAAAAATCAAAAAGCCCCACATGGTTTTATCACTTTCTAAGCATCTGACCATCAACATGATCTGAGAGGCTGTCTTGTCTTTGATGCAATAAATCTATAACTGGGGAAAAAAATGTATATGCTACATTTATGGCTGTATATCTGAAATAACACAGAACTTACTGAATCTGGGATGTATAAGATGTCAAAGAGACAACTAGGTGTCAAATTATATGTAGCAAAATCTGAAAATACAAACATGTCAAGACTGTCTGCATTAGTTCAAATAATGAACAATCTTACCAATCAGTCCCTTCCATTTGTGTGAACTCATTCACATGGATTGGGGCAGCTCCTTTACTGCCTGCTGAGAAGAGGCAACATATAAAGACACAGTTCTGATGTGAGAAACCGTGAAGGAAACTCCAGCATTTGATGGCACTTTAATATTAACCAAAGTATTTGTCTCAATTGATACAATTAGCTTTCTACTGTAAAATTTTGCTCCCTATTTTCAGTCTTACCTGTAAAATATAAATACTGCCATCCTGTGGCATTGAAGGGGCAATACGGCATTTCAGAGGCACAGCCATTGTTCCAACATCAGCCAATTTTACCTTTATTTATTCTGTCTCTCCACTGCTATTTGATTTAATTTGACTGTAACTTCCTGTAGTCAATATCTGCCTATTAATTAACACCTTTCTAGCTCGAAAAAGGCCGATAAATGCAGCGTCGGACAAAAGAACAATGAACCACCAGTCGTGCTGGTGTGTAACTGCAACCTCTAGCGGCGAAAGAGGGAAACGTTCACCCCCACCCTCCCGTCACAGAATGTGTGAGCAGACAGCTGAGGTGATTTTGGTGCAGTAAGCTAAGACGGGGAACAGGTGTTTGCAGGGTTTGGGCGTTTAAAGCATCTACCAAATCCTTGACTGTCTGCCTTCTGGCTGTTTAATCCAGTCTTAAGAAACAGCCATTTGGCTAAAAGGGAACAATACACACTGTTTTTGTAAAGGAAATATGTGCTGCTCATATGTTTTCTAATCCCATGAATAATACTGGTGACTCATTTTTTTTAATATTTCCAATGATTCTTCAGTCAACTTTAGTCACTTGTGTTCTTCAAAGCCTGGGAGAAAAAAAAAAATCACACTCCTGAACAGAAAGAGCTCGATTCGTTGTACAACATATTAGTAAGAAAACAATAAAAGGAACAAAGAATAATCATGGCAAGTGTTTTCCAGTGATTACAAATAGCTACAGGAGAGGAGACAGTACTCTGTGCAAGGCTAGCTCACCCTTGAGTACCGTTCAGGTGAGTTCCTCATTCTAGTGGTGCCGCTCTCAATGCTTCTCCACCTAGGCAGGTTGGAATAAGAGGACAGACACCATGAAACAAAATACAATGATACCATGGTACCAAAAGGCAGAGGCTAATACCACTTTTCTATGGAAAACAAACAATGACAGATGATCACTTGTGATGGCAGGAGGCATGTTTGTAAGAATTTTAACCCTTTGGATGGTCAGATCCCTGGTGTCTTCAACAGATGATGGAGATGATGTGAAGTTTTTGGAAGTAAAAATAGGATGAACTGGAGACAGCTCGGCATACAAGTACAAAGCCATTTAAAGTCAAACGTGACACTAACTGTTGAAAGGGTGTCAGTACCAAGACCATACCAGTGCAAGTGACATCTCACCATTATCCAAGATTGGCTGTCTTTGAAAGTTTCTGTGTGAACAGGTGCACACAGTAAATGCTTCAGTAGGTGTCCACCTGTCTTTACTGAACATTTAAATTAAAACAAAAAGAAATGAACAAAACCCCACCTGAGTTACAGGGCACAGGAAATTAAAGCCTGTGAACAATACGGCTGCTATAACTTTACTGTTGCATTATTATGCATTTCTTTGGCTGCCTTCAAAAGCCTTTACTCTGGCGGCCTATAAAGTGCCGTGTAGGATGGAGTAGGCAACATCTGGAAGTCCAGCTAGCTGTAGCATGAGACTCCTGATGGAAGCAACTCTGCTGCAACTCCCCTCCCCGTTTTCGTTCTAGCTCACACTTAAATGTGTTTGTCTTTCTCTCTTTTAAGGCCAGTTTACACTTAAGATTCACAACGAGCTGAACCCGTTGCAGGAAAAGTTGCAGCGGAGTAAACTGGTCCGTCTCAGCTCGACTCGAGCCGGCCGACGGTGTCACCTGCACTCAGCTTGTCAAGTGGCCAGAGGCCAGTATTAGAACGTAAGGCACGTCACTTGTTTCAACAGCCAATCAACTTGCAGCCAACAGAAACACACTCTCTGAAATGACTTCTGACTGGCCACAAAGAGCCTGTCGTGGATTCCATTCTCTAAAGCCTGAACACAGAGGCACGGAGAGGTGCAGAGGTCTGGCGTTCTTTCAGACCACCTGACTGACAATATGCTGGAAGGGAAGATGTAAAAATATATACAGGAAGCATGAGGCAAATAGTTTTAGCAAAACTAAATCTCTCTTTCCTATATGAAGGGCTCAGTGTTTTCCTTGTCTTCATGAATGGCTTTTAGCAAGTGTATGTCGAAGTTTACTAAAGCATCCACTGTTTACCTGTGCACACACATATTGAAAGACAGGTAAAATCTTGAGTAATCGCAAGAAGTCAAAACTGCAGTTCCGTCCTTTAATAGTTGTTGGCACTGCTGTGATAATCACTTTATAAGTTCTTAGTGCAGAAAAGACTGAAGTCTGATGTAACATGCACTAAAAAATAAAGGGTTAAAATCCTGTTTAATCATTTTATTATCCAAAAACCTTTCAAATTCTCTTGTCCCGTCTGATTTCAGTCTTTTGTGATTATCCTTTGAGGCAAAAAAAAAAAAAAAAAAAAAATTTGGCTGAGAAAAGAAAATCTTCATCCAAATAAGAGAATTTGAGGAAAAAAATCAAATACTGAATGACAACAGTGAAATTTGAGTATCTGACAATTGACTGATGCTCAGCTGAGTTTTATTGAAACGGAACAAACGTAAAAGTTATAAATACAAAGAACATCAGAGAACAAACTGCTATGGCTCTTAAGGTAAGCCAAACCATATTCTATTTGGCAAGTTCAAAGAAAACATAGGAAGTTATGGTATCAGTTTTAAAAAAAACACAATTTGTCTAACTCTAGATGCTAGGCATACACTTGAACATTACAAAACTTTGATTTCTTCCTTCCTGTGGATTCTTTTCTCCACCATTGCAAAAAATGAAGTATGAAGCTCTAACCATATGCATTTATTTACAAGCAAGTCCCTAAGCAACTATGAGAAACCACAAATAAAGGGAGTACAAGAAGGGGAGGGAGGAAAGGGGCATGGACAAAAACTTCCTGCAAGGCAAATATTATTTAATGTCCTCTCAGATTTATGAGAATAAGTGTCCACTTTTTTTGTGAATGTTCATTGTTGGCTTTAAAAGAATCAAGAACAAAATGTAACAATAAAAGTATTTCGTGTGTTTTTTAAAGACACGTGTCCCAATGTAACCGTAGGAGTAAGAAATGATTCACCACAACGGTTACGTTCGCTTCTTCAGCCAAAAGGCTTTCCAGCCAATCGTCTTGAGCCAATTCTGGGGTCTGTCCATTTTTTCTGAGATATATACAGATTTTTTTTTTTTTCATGAGGGATGAAGAATAAAAAGTCAATCAAAAAATTTTGGCCAATCTCCTGAATGTTTTTTTTTTTCTTTTTGTTGTTTTTCTCTTTTTTTGTTGTCACTTTGCCAAATACCTTTTGGTGCATCTACTTCCACTGCTGCCCATAAGAATCCTGTGAAAACTCCATGGTGTCATTACTGTAACCATAGTTACCGGAATAGTCGGCCCCTTGCTGCAGGGGCTGCTGGGCGATGGGCTGGGATCCCCAGTTCTGTTGGTTGTTGGTCTGGCGGCGCTTGGAGTCAGGCTGGTTAAACACGTCCGCCTTCCTCTTTCCGCCAACGTTGCCTCCACGGTTGCCTCTGGCCCCGCGAGGACCACGGCCCCTCTGCGGCTGGAAAGGGGCTCCTCGCCCTCCTCGGCCACCCCTCGGACCACCAAGGGGTGGCCCTCGTTGGGCGTAGCCGCCCCGGCCTCGTGCCGGTGGCGCTCCACGAGCCCTAGGTGGAGGAGGCCCCCCCCTGCTTGGACGAGTACCACGGCCCCTCATGCTGTACACATCTTCATAGCCGTAGTAAGGGTCTTCATAGCCACCACGGTAGTCATGATAGTCGTAGCCGTAGTAATCATCATAGTAGTCTTCATATCCATAGTAATCTGGAGGATAGGCATAGCCCCCTCGGCCCCCACGACCCCGGCCTCGGCCTGGTGGGGGCATGCGTGGAGGTGGGTAGTAGTAGTAGTCGTCATACCTGCAGAGAGGATAGTGTTACATTTATTGGATTCCTAATGTGAGAATAAGTCTGGCGGCGGACCAGTCACATGTCTCTGTCCCTCACCCTGCATTCCTGGTGGTCTGCCGAGCTGCTTGGCGCTCTTTCCTCTTCTTGTCTGGGGGCTTTGCCAGGACGATCTCAATTTCCTCTCCGCCGAGTTCTTTCCCATTCATCTCATCCATTGCCTAAACAGAAGCACCCATTACTCTAACACACAGACTCATCAAATGTGCAAAACACCTTGTCCAAAAGAGTGCAAAATACCTTTTCTAAATAATGGAAAACCCACCTTAACGGCAGCATCCCTTTCTTCAAAATGGACAAAAGCGTAGTCTTTCAGTTTCTTTACACGCTCCAGCTTTCCGAACTGAGAGAAGGTCTTTTCAAGAAGCTCTTCAGTCACTGCTGTAGCCAGTTTTCTCACAAAAAGCACCTTGACCTTTGAGGGCAATAAAAAAACAAAATGGTTTTTAGAAAAATGTTAGAATAGGGCATATTTGTTGTGTTTTAAAGAAGAAGACATGTGACTTGCTAACCTTGGCCATGACCTCCGGGTCTGGCTCAGCGACTGGGTCGGCCCACTCTACAGTGACGGGGTTTCCCCACACCTTGACCTTGCCACTCATCAGGCGGCGGCGAGCTTGTGCTGCGGACTTGTGGTCCTCATACTCCAAGAAGCAGAAGCCACGGTTTTTCTTCTTGTCATCTGGCTGGTGGTACAATATGACTTCTTGGAGACCCTCTGTAAGATGAAACAATAACATCTCTTACTTTGAACATATTTCTCTCTCTCTGCGGCTGAGGATTTGCCACAATGAGTTTCTGACATAAATCAACTAAGTGTTTTTTGAACTTGCCTGTGACTTTTCCAAAATCTTCCAATATACTTTCTCTTGTCTTGTTCTTTGGAATTGAACCAACAAAAAGACGATTGTTCGCAACAGATATACACACTCCCAAGTATTTGCCAGGGCGGATTTCATGGTTATCACACTGAAAAGAAAAAGACAAAAACTGTGTGAGACACATCATAAATTAACTGCACCATAACGAATCAGGATAAAAATTCCAGTTGTTTGATGTGTTTGTTTAGGTAAAGTGCTTAAGTACTCACAAGCTTCACGGCCTTTTGGGCATCATCTTTATTGCAATATGTGATGAAGGCGTAACCTCTATTCTGACCAGAGAGAGGGTCCATCATTAACCTAAGGTCCCAGATTGAACCAGCCGACTCAAAGAGTGGCACAAGCTCATCTTCATACAAATCCCTGGGGATTTTTCCAACAAACACCTGATGAAGAAGAGAGAAACTGGTGAAGGAGTGAAAGGATTCATAAAGCACAATATACACCTTCAGTGATACTGCAGCAGAAAAGTAATACTTTGATCAATTGAGAGACTTAAAACAAATGGTTAAATAAAGAAAAAAAATCGATCTACCTCAGTTCCAATCCCTGGCTGTGTTCCCTTGAACACTTCCTCAGGTGGGGGACCTCCATATTTTCTCTGCCCTGTGGTGACATCCAGGGTGTATCCTGTCCGCTCCAACAAAGCCTTTAAAAAAAGCACAGAAAACAAAACATTAACTGAGCTGCCCAGCATGTTTATATGACTTCCACTCTGACCTCCAACGCAGCACAGCCACATGACTTTATTTACCTTTATTTTTGCTTCATCTGGGCCCTTGATGGACTCCTGAACTTTACTTCCTTGCTTTTCTCTCTGTCTGTAAGTCTTCATGACTCCACAAAGGAAAGCACTTTTATTCTGCATTAAAAAAAAAAACAAAACAAGACAAAAGATATTTGATCACTTATAACAATCTACATAAACATGATACTTTTTTAAAAAACAAAAGAGGTGTAATCCATGCATTTACCTGTACATGGGACAGGTCGCTCTCTTTGAATTGCTGCAGCACAGTGAGAGCTCCCTCCTCATTGAACTCCCGTAGTGCATCAATGGCCCTTTCGTCGAGGTCAACATATGCCACTAAACCTACAATTACAAAACATCTACAGTGTCAGGCTTAGCTATAGTGGAGCAACATTAACACTACAGCACCGCTAGTCCATGTGACATTTCACTAGCAGAATAGAATGTGAACGCTGAATGTTAAACAACTGAGGCCAAACTGCACTGTTGCCTTTTAAAGTTAAATATTATCAATAATGTTTAAAAGATGGGAAATGTTTTAATATTTGTTGAAAAGCGGATGTTAAAGTGCATGGCTGGCTTCTCCTTGTATTAAGAAGCAGTTGAAGAAATGAGAAATAGTTAAAAGAAAACATGACAAAGGATCTAATTATAAATGGAAAGTCAGTGCAGTGGGTGGTTGGTGCTCCTGTCCATTGGAAGCTCAGAAATTTAGATAGTCAGTGTGTTTTCTTCCACGTTAGATGTGCAACCAGTTAATATTTTTTTTAAATTATGTAAGTGGAGTGAAAACTGTTCGAGATGCAAGTCAAAAACAAGAGTACAGATCCCAACATTCTGTCCAAAACACACTCATGTAAAATTCTAAGATGTAGAACCTTTGAAATTACAAAGAAAGTTTCTGTGTAAACGTATCCCTGAGTAAGTACGGGTTAAAAAAAGCGAATGTTTAATATTCCCAGGTTTATAAGTTTGTCACTTTCCCAGAAATTCTTGACTTCATTAAGTATGAAACGTAACAAAAAACTGGATTTAAGCAACAATGTCCTCACCGAGCTGAATGTTTAGATGTCTGAATTGAGTGTCTGTTGATAAATGTTGGAAGAGAAATGTGCTAAAGAAAGCGCGGTAAAAATCTGTTTGTAGAAAAACATATGGTGTTACCGGTGACTCAGAAATCACACCAACTCTTTGAGTCAAAACAACGGTCACCCACCTGTCTGGAAGATGTTATCAAGACTTTCAGCCACTTTCTGGGGCAGCCCGGCATCAATGAGCGTCTGGTAGTTTTCTGTGTGTGGTGCTGTAATATCCATGGGCTCTTCTTCCTCCTTTGCCGGGGCAGAACTACCGTTCACCTCAGCGGCAGCCATTCTCCTATGATATGTAGCAGCAAAAAACTATTTAGTAAAATAGAGTTTAGTTTATCTAGATATGAATTATCAATCACGTTGCGTTATCTGCAATTTAATAAAGATCGTCTATCTAACACAGTTGCTGGACAAATTCTGAACACATCTGAAAATATATATGATGACCTATGTAAAGTTAAACGTATACTAAAAATGATTCTGTGGGGTATTATACGAGTATAACATTTTCTAAAACAAGTTGTTTATAACTAGAACTGAAATCGTTTAGGTATTGTACGGTAACAACCCGGTCACCTGAAGTAGCACCCGTCCCGCCCCCTTCACATGCAGCTTGCTAGCTAGCGAGGTAGACAGGATATATTAACTTGCATTTGCATGCTTACTGGACGAACGCAGTCCCTACAGCAGGGTGCATTTAAAAATTTTCAAAGCAAATAAAGTCCCCCGGATGTTTCTCTTCTCCTCCGCCGACAATAATATTGATTAGCTTGCTAGCAAGCTAACGAGCTTATACGAAGGCCTCGCCGTGCAGAGACACACCGTTCACAATTTAAACACAAGCTTCGTAAAGGTGCAAACACACAGTTAGCGAAACTTACCAGACTTATTCAGGACACTGACGGCGACGTGTGTTAAAACGTGGAACGAGCAACTTGTCGGACGTAGAAAAATGTCTAATATGAAGAATACGTTTGAATCTAACACACGAGACGAATTTCCAGACAGCTACGGTCTCGTCGTCGGCTCGCCCGAACAACGCCACCGCTCAGCAGTCATCGCGAGATTTGGACGAGAAAACGCACAGAAGGGTGGGTGTGTTCATTCTTAACATCTTCTTCTTTTAATGGCGAATTGCAACCGATGGAGCATCATCGCCACCTACTGTGCAGAAGATATTTTCCCGAAAGACGTGTTGTATTTAGCCTACGAATTTCCTGCAGTCGGTGGTAATCCATTTAAGTTTCCGCTAACCTTCTTAGGATGCATATCGTTAGGGCCTTCAGAGTTGTTCATAACTTATACTTAATTGTTTATTTTTGATGAAAAGGAAAGTTGATTGGTTCCCAAAACTGTGCCAAACATCTGATAATTACTTTTTTATGTTGTTTTTTTGACTATCTATTCTGCCAAAAAGCTTTTTGTATGTCGTTATTTTTCGCAATCTTCTCAAACAAATAACTTGACCGACCAAATTTTGTACACACAATTTCCAGCACACCGATTTTTCACTTTATTAACGGCTTCACCAACTTTTAAGTGTAAGGTATTCTTCGTCCTTTCCTCTTTTCTAAATTGCCCCATCTTTGGCAGCAGGCCACCTATCAACAATTGGGCCAATTATTTGTGCCATTCATCATAATAACAAACATAACAAATAGAAGTAATTACACACAGTATTGATTATCCCACTTTGGTAGCTATGCTGTTCAATTGGTGAACAAATAGCAACGGGTGCAGGGAGTGAAAACAAGATCTTTTCCCCATTGGCTACCCAACCACAGTATGAACTTTAACAGGCACAAATTCAAATACTAGTGAATTCTTTACATTTAGGAAAAACCCAACAGACACTTTTATTCAAAGCATTACTAAACTTAACATAAAAAAAAGGGGTAAACAATAAGTCACACACATTTTCAAAAATTAAGCACTTTATTGTCACAAGTATCCATGACATCAGTATGAAGTCTCATACAGGTCCTGCCTTGAACATCAGTGAAGCAATCAATAACTGACAGGCGTTTACTTGGCAAAAATAACAGGCGGACTCTCAGAGAGAGAACAGTGATCACAGGCTTCTCAGGTTCAGTCATCATGTTTCAACTTTCTGATTTTGCCCTTGTGGCGGTCGATCTCCTTCTGTAGGCGCTCAATCTCCTTTTTGTGGTGCTCAATCTCCTCCGCGTGATGTTTCCTAAGCGCTTCCATCTGCTCTTTCTCCTTCTGCCTGCAGGTGGAAAACAAAGAGAAAACAAAATGGGTTAAAACCTTGTGGCCTCCAACAATGTGACCACCATTGCAGACGCACGCTTCTCTCACCTGAAGTACTGCTCCTCCTTCGCCACCTGACGCTTTCCAAACGCACCTCCTGCCTCCCTCACCGAGCCTCCTCCACCTCCACCTTTGCCTGCTCCACTGCCCAACTCGCCGAGCTGGAATGAACAGAGGGAATATTTAACTGTCGCAATCAACACAGAAAAAATGAACAAATGTTATTATTCCCTGACTATTGATGAGTGCTCAACATAATATTTTTATTTGATAGGACTCTCTTATGCTTGTTCAGTAGAAGTGTGCTGAACAATTTTTGCATAAATTTTGACCAAGGTACCTATAATACCACTAAAATTTTAAAGTATTTCTCACGTTTTTCTTTTGTTTGCCTAAAATAGCAACAATGTTCACTGCTGACGTCTGTTAGTTGCTTAAGTCAAACATTTAGTTTCTCTGAAAACATTTTATTTGTTTCTTTCTGTCCAAATAATCAATAGGACTTATGATTGTTTGTTGTTCTTGAATTATGGAGGTCATATTTACCGAAATGACAAAAAGCAAAGACATTTTTTCAAAAGTGTTGTTAAAAAAAAAAAAAAAAAAAAAAAAAAAGGGAGAAAAGTCCCCATGCAACCCGTAAACTGTCTGTACACGGGGAAGCATACTTTGCAGCTTTCTATATTTGATTTGCTTACTTTTGTAGCTGTCTGATAAAAGTTAAACACGTATGAGCTCTACTAAACCTTTTTATTGTCAGTGCACATTTTTGTCTGCTCATCTTTTTGTTCTGTATTGCTAATTTGAAATTTATGGGAGATGAGCAGATACATTTTATTGTCATTGCATAACACAGGAGAGCACCAGGTAGATAATCCTAGTTGGCTGACTTACATGTCGAACATTAACGTTACATTAGAGCAAAAAATATGCTGCAGTTTTTACGTGCATGCACTCAAATTAAAGACGTTTCTTTAAGAAAGTCATCAGTGAACCGCTGCGAACCCGCTGCTGTGCATGAGGCGAAAGTTAGCAACAAGCTAACCGTGCTAACTTCATCAAGCTGCCTCCGCTCATGACAACTTTGCTAACATTGGCAAGCTAATGCTAACATTGAAAACATCATCTGCCACCAGCCCACCGCTGTTTACCTGATCAGATGTCATTCTGATCTGAGACGCGAGGCATCTCCTCAGCTTTGCTCTCAAGAGAACCTTCGTTATTGCCATTGTCGGATACTTTTAAGTGCTATAGCAACAAGGCAGGAACGACTTTCCCGTTCCTGCTGTTACTTGTTAGAAATGCGGAAACTTCAGGTAGGCTAAACGTCTCGTATGGGCGTGGAGACGAGCAACTCTTGGCTCAATGCCGCCACCGTGCGGTGAGGGGTGAGAGCTGCAACATGTGCGGTTAGCTCTTTAACACATTTAAGGCACTCAGTTTTGCTTTGCAGCTGTGCTCAGTGGTGGAGGAAGTACCGGAGAGAGGACGTGGGATTATTTACCTAAGTAAATATACTAAAATTACACTGTAAAAATACTAAGGATTAGGAAAATACACTTGAAGTAGGCCTAATAAAAGCACTAATAATAATAATAATAATAATAATAATAATTGCAGAAAAACATCCAAACTGTGATGCATTTGGCCATATAATTAAATAAGCCTATTATTTTTTTATGCAATAATTAAAAAAAGCAGCAGGATTTTGCAGTTTTAGTTCAAGTGGTTGTACTTCTTATTCATCATGTGCAAGGCTGCAACCAATGATTTTTTTTATTTTTTAAAAAATATGGATTAATCTGCTGTTTCAATAATTTGGTTCCATCTTTTGACCCAATTATAGCAAAAATAGATTTTCCCTTCAACCTAAGTAAAATGTCATCATTCATTTATTGTTATAAACTTACTTCTTTATATATTTCAAATTCTGGCCATTAGAAAAAAACAAAACACACTTTTTAAAAAAACAAAACAAAACAGGTTTTACTTGCTGTAGACCAAAGAAAATAATTTCTGGATTAGGCAAGAAAATAATTAGAATTAATGAACTGAAAGTGAGTTAATTGAGCATTGTCTCCATTTCCCCTGATTAGCTGCAAATTACATCCTTCCAGGTAACTTTGAGGAAATTATAAGGTAATCATTTATCCATAAAAAAGCACTTCACATTTTTCGTGCGACATTCATTCATTTGTCCTTTCTTGTTGCTATGTAACCACATATACATATTCATATATTCTCTGGTTCTCCATCACTAGTAAGTTAGTTGGAACTGAAGTTGCTTCCACTTTGCACTGTGTAAAGCTAGAGAACTGTTCACTCTGTTCACGATTTCAACCCGTTATTCCTGTTTAAGAATGTAGCAGATTCACAGATGACTCAGTCGGACCACGTCTCAAGTCAAAGACATAACTGGAGCACCATGCAAACAGCAGGAAAACATGCCAGCACCCATAACCTCTCACTGATTTGTGAACCTGTGCTATGTACTGATACAGAACATTACTCAAACTTTGCAACAACACAAAATATCATATCCCCCTCTTCATTTTTAATCATATTTGATCATTTACAAAAAGCTGCACGGGCCCATCTAATTATTCAGTCACATAATTTTTCGCTACAAATTGTACGCCTATCTGACATCCCTGTGTTGAGGCTCTATTACTCAAAAGGATGAGGCCCAGGTCTCATCAATCAGAGTGCTGGATGAGACACACTCAGCAACACAAAGAGAAGCTTTGCACAGTAAATAGAGATGGGTGGTAAGTACAGATGAGTCATCATTATGGAGTCCCACTGATGAAGAGTCCTCCTTGCCAGACAATTCTCATCCCAGCACAGTGTTGTATAAGCTCACCGTCCCTGACACTCCACTTTAATCGCCTGAATCCTGCAGAGTTCAGGTCAATGAGAGAGCGTAGGCGTGGTGCTGCTGCGGTGACGTGCTGCCTCCCGTCAAGCTGTTCAGTGGTGACCATGATGATCTGGAAGAACTTGTTGCGTCACTGTGTTCTGAAATGCAACATCCCTGGGCTGCATATTAAATAATAATAATAACAATAATACCAAACTTTATTTGTAGTGCACAATTTACAAAGGGCTCTACATGAGTGGAATGTGATGAAGAAAAGACAAATGTATGTATGCAACCAAAATTAGAGATTATGCAACACAGTAAAAATGGGACCAATGAGAAAGCACTTAACCAGGAGGTCAATTATTTTTACATGTTACACTTAAGGAAATTTATTTGGACATTAATTTACACTTTTTCACATCACTGAGAGGAAACTGCACAACTGAGGTAGTAGCACCTTTGCAACAAATGGTGGCAGTGTGTTCTCATCTGGATGGGAGCATCTGCTGTGTGTTGCAATTAAAGTGGAGCAAACCACCTTTGTGTGGCATTTATATAAAAGTATTCCGTCTTCTCTTGTACTGGATGCAAGTGTTGCTCTCATTTTGTTCTGAATGAGGACAGAAATTAGTTTCATTTAGTGCAATAATCATTATTAAACAACAGGCTTCAGTATTCACATGCATTGCTGACTCTAATAGTTTTGTCGCATAACTGAACTGCACCACATGTGAGAAAAAAACATAAGTAACTTGACAATATGCTGATAAAGATGCTGTTGTCCTTGTTTCTTTATGAGTGGACTCATGTGTAAATGACCTCTGAGGGCACAATAAATCAGGCTGAACAGAACCGGAAGTAATTTGTTCACGCTTTAAAGAAAATATCAGCCACCGCACTGAAGCAAGCTGAACTTTGAGGTCTGTGTTTGTGTGCCGCCGTGCGTGTCCATGCACGTTTCTCCATGGTCATGTATGGACTTCCGGTCCACAGGATACAGAGCAGCCAGTTATCTGGATCTTTTCAGAGCTGCTCACCTCGCCGGCTCAAGTGTTGCCATAGGAAATAGTATCCTGGCAACAGCACTAACCTGAGCAAAGACAAAGTAAGGTCATGCAGACAACAAGCTGTGGTTCAATGTTCTTGTATGAACAGTTCATTTTCATAACCCCTGCTTGCAAGGACATTCATCACATTTTTGCCATAATATCTTTTTATCATTTGTGCATTATTATTCTCAATGACATTTAGTGTGAACTCACATTATAATTGCATGGTCTAATTCGACAGTTTTTCTGCACTCTTTCATAAACATACATGTTTGAACGTCATTTATAATGCCTGTAATCTGCCCCTCTTCCACCAATGCTCTACCAATAATTGCATGAAATAGCGCTCTCATCTGAAATTATTCGCACCGCAAGGGAAAATCATGTTGCAACACCTCTGAGTATGTAAATAAACCTTTTATTCGACACCCATTTCAGAGGTAATAGCACTGTGTTAGCGCACGTTCATTTCAGTGCGGTGCTCTAGAAACTTCTCTCTCTCTGAGCACTTTTTGAAACATGCAAATGGAAATCTAATAGCATCTGAGCTGCAGTGCAAAAAAAAAAAAAACTAGATGTGAAAGTACATGCAAGCTAAAGTGTGAGCTAAACTAGCAACTTCAATTGCTTATTTAAAAGTATTTAGACCTCTTGGTTGCCTTTATGCACATTCAACTCATGTATTTCTCAACACTCCTTGTTGCTAATAGCCTTCATGAGTTGCCCAGATGTTGCCATTGTTGCCATGGTGACTATCAGGATGATAAGGGGATATTAAATTGTTTGTGGTCTGTGCATACAAGGTCTTTTGGTCAAGAAACTGTGGTAGACATTATTTACTGGAGTCACAGGTGGCTTGACAGCAATTAAAAGGAAGCAAACTCACTAAGCAAATTAATTAGAATGTGAAGAAAACAGTCAGTCAGTGTTTTTAAAACACAGAAACGGCATTATACTGTAAATTGGTTGAATTTTTTTTGTTAACGGGCAACTTTGCACAATCACAGCACTGTCTAGAATAAATAACTGGCATGCACAGGCTGGACTTGAACAATGTAGGTGAGATGTAGTCTGAGCTACATGCTAATGTAAATACACTAACATGTTTGCATGACCATGTGGTTCCCTAATGTCCCTACGTCCGAGAAACACCCTTGGCTAGCAGGTGTAATGTTTAGCATGCATACCATTTTATTTTGCTAATGAGCACAAACCCAAAGTACAGCTGAGGCTGGTGGGAGTGTTTTTTGTTCTGCAGGTATTTGGTCACAAAACAAAATATAATCAAAGCCATGTCCGACCAACAGTCTCCATTTTGCATGTGCCACATATTGCACTAAAAGTTTAGCTTGCACTAGATGACATGTCAAGGAATCACCAAAGTCAGCAGGATTCATTCTCTGGGGTTCATGAATTGCTGTACATAATTTTAATCCCTTTAAAAATTCTCAAGATGTTTCACCTGGACTCAAGACCCTTAGCCATGCAGCTGGCATGTCAATAAGGTATATATTTATTTGCAGAGAAATGTCTGTTTTCCATGTCTCTACATTTAATATTGACTCAATTACTTGTGGTCACATTGAGCCTCTTTCCAGGTTCCAGCTGATTTTAGTGTATAGACTGTTATGTGCAATTCAATATGAAAGGCATTTACATTCCATCTGTACCAAAGCTGGTCATTAACCTCGCCCAGTCGAAGCCAGGGTTGCCTACAGTCTGAAAGTAAGACAAGTGCTAATACCCTCCAGGAAACCATTCTCAAGAGACTGCTGGCATTTAGCTCTGACGCACAAACACAGCTGTAATTCACCACATCTGTTTTTTTGTTCATTCAGAGGTAAAGGAGCCACAAAGGGGGGAGGGAGGGCAATCCTTTATCAACCCAAATCAGGAGAGAAAGTGCAAGAAAAGGAGAAAATGTGTGTGTGTGTGTGAACGTACTGCTACATGAAAGCGCTTATTTCAGGTCAGCTAGAGACTATAAAATCAGCATCTATGGTCCTCCTGGTCCTTCCTGCTCCCTGTGCTGATTCTCTGAGTGGGCCGTGATTGCTTTAAATGTGTATTGACATTCGAGAGAAATACTGCCACCAGAAACAGACAAGACGGCGGTTTCAGTGTCTCACAGCCTTGCTATTGGATCCGTTACGCTCTGAAATACAAGAACATCATTTGAGCTGAAGGACAAACTGCACCACTGCTGAAAACAATGGATGGACTGAGCTAATCTTCAGAGCTGAAGTTTGTTCCAATGTGTGATGTGACACCAATGAGGTTTTGTAATAAATGCATGATGCAGTTCCTTCAACTGAACACAATGTAATAGTATTTGTTAGAAGTCAAAAAGGTGCTAAAATCTGCGATGATTTCTTTATTTTTGAATGTACTTAAAGGGACAGTTCACCCAAAAATGAAAATTCAGTCATTATCTACTCACACTCATTAGGATGGAAGGGTGGGTGAAGTTTTATAGTTCACAAAACACTGTTGTTGTTTCAGAGGAAAGAGGTTTGCAGTTATCTCCCTAACAATGGAAGCAAATGGTGACCAGGATTTAAATGTAAATAAAATGCATAATAAAAGCATGATATACCTCCATACTGCTCATGCAAACTAATGCAAATGTCCTGACTCTCCAACGTGCAATGTTGCTTTAAAAAACATCACTGACATCATGATTTTAGTCTTACATGTATGCCACGTTTTTGCATATGTGAACGAGGCTCCCATATAAGAATCCATGGGCCAGAGTAAACAGTCTGTGATGTTCTTTAAAACAACATGGCATGTCAGGGCTTTGGAACACTTGGATTACTTTGCATGAGCAGTATGGAGGCATTTTATTAGTTTTATAATTAATTTTATTTATGTGTGAATCCTGGTCACCATTTGCTTCAATTGTTTGGGAGATAACTGCAAACATTTTCCTCTAAAACACCAACAGTGTTTGGTAAACTAAAAAACTTCACCCCTCTTCCATTTGTATGAGTGTGAGTAGATAATGACTGGATTTTCATTTTTGGGTGAACTGTCCCTTTAACTGTTAAAGAAAAGGAACCTGAAATCAACCACAACCAAGTGGCAAGGGCAGGTAGATTTTCCATTTGGCATTTATTATCTCATTTATAACCCTAACGCTCATTGATTTCTCAAATGTTTAACACCTTCGAGGCTCCACCCAAATTAAAATACCTGCCGTCTGATAACCTTTTTCCTATCAACTATATCATTATCCATCATAATGTTTCACTGTGGCTATTATCAGTATGCTAATTAAGTAGACATTACCCAGTCTTAGTTTGAATATTCTGTTGTACATGTTAAACTCGTTTAGTATTAATAATGAGTAGACCTACATAAAAAACATGATTTCAGTTAAAAGACCATTCTAGTGTTACTACATGTTACAGCCCTTTGTCAACACTGGCCACATAGGTTACATAGACCCCACACATTCTTTCCCCACCGTAGCTTTGTCTATGACATATCGTGCTTGTTTTGCACTTTTTGTCCACATTTAATAAAAGTTACAAGAAGTACCTGAAAATGTGCGACAGTGTTGTTCAAAAAGAACGTCTGTGTCAAAATTGTCCTTCACACAAATAATTGAGCTAGGAAGGCAGCACTTGAAAGAAACTATTTTTCCAAGTGTAATAACTTTCATCTCAATGGCTCTCAGCTCCCCTCTCTCTCACTCAGCATTTTTCGACCAAATAAACACAGACATACTCTTTAGAAGGGTGAATTACCCATATCTAGCAACTTAAACGTGTCCTATAGTGTTTGTATACCCTGTTTCAACATGAATGGCAGTGAATTGAGTTTAAAAATGCAGTCTGAGATCTATTGAAGTATACACATGGTTGAATTTTAACAATATTTGTAAAAGACAGAGATGACCTCTGCTAATGGTGAGAAGTCAAAAACAGACTAGTACAGTCCTTTAATGTATGAATTCAAAGTAATTTAATCCGACACAACACCACAAAATTGTCATGGATTTAAATCAACAACTGTGTGACACAGTCAGGACAAAAACTCAAGCCTCTACTCTTCAAAAATGTCGTATTTGTAAACTCTTTATGAACTCATTACACCAGTAGTTCTTGAGTATTCTCTCTTACATATGATCCTCTTCAGTAAATGAAATTTTTCCAGTTTTTTGGAACATTTGTTAAATAAAAGTTCAAATTCTATTTTTTTCTAAGCACTCCATGAAATTTTCTGAACATCTACGATTGCATCATAATACAGACAAACTCGTCTGCTGAAGAAGCTCTATGATATGATTGAAAGCTCTAGAACTCAATGTACCCTGCGCTCTCAACTGCGGCACATTATGTTGACAGGTTGACCTTGACTGGTCCCAAGGATTTAATCCATGAAACAATCCTTTAATTGTCCAACAGCCTCTCTAATCACTGCCTGTTTTCCAGTATCTCAAATGAAATGTCACCTTAAAATGTCAGCATGCCGAAAGCAGCGGCACAGACGGCCAAAGCTGCGTTTACTTTCACTGCTCTGTGCAGCCTTTTCTTTCTCCTTGTTGTATAATTATGCATTCTCTGCAGAGAGCTCCTACATAGTTCTTTACAGCAGAACAGCTGACAATGTTAGCAATAAAATGCAAGGTTTAATAATCAAAAAGTAAAATAATCATGAAAATATTTTGTCATTCTGAGAAATATTAATATTCAAAAATGGTATTTGCTCAGCAAAATAACTGTTTCAAAAAAGAGATAGGGAGATTCAGTTTTTTCTTGCATTTCCAAAAGGAGGTCAGACCATCAGTTGCAGAAAAATTAAATTAGATAACAGTAATAAAAACTGGTTCAAGGACATGTTACACATTTCCAGGTGGATCCCTGGAAAGTATCAGCTTGCATGTTCTTGACAGCACCGGTTTTTAAACTTAAAAACCCCCCACTCTAATTTTTGTAATTCATATTAATGTTTCTCTTTTTCACCGGATTTTCATTTCCTCAAGCTAACTCCGAGAGATGAAAAAACCTCGACCTTGCTGCTGCTTTCCACTTGATAATTATAATAATTTCATGTACCGCTGACGATCATTAAGAAGACATTACCGCCTGTGGAAAGCGATGCTGTTTTCTCATTCTGTTCTTTTATTTCTCTCTGGGAGTTTAGAGACCTTCTCATCTTTTCCCATCTCAAGGATTAGCATCTGCTGTTTCCATAGCAACAGCCTTCAATTAAGAGACCACCGGGACCTGACTGTTACTGCCAGCAAGGTGCTAATTGATACTGGATTTCAAGTTGGGAGTGATGGGGGGTTGAGATGAGAATGAGGAGCCAGCGAGCATGAGTGTGTGTGTTGGAGGGTGGGGGGTGGTTAGTTATTGACAGCTTTAGGATGTTAGCATGTGTGTGTTTCTCTCACACACACATACTGCATCAGAGTCTGTATTCTTATAGAATCGGGGATTAAATAAGAAAAAGAGCCTTTACTTAAGTAAAGGTAGGCTACAAAAGTAATCTGTTACAAGTACAAGTCCTGAACCAACATTGTGTGTAAATAAAACAGAGGATGAACCTAAAGAAAAGTAAAAATGTCAGTGTCTTGCGTTTTTATATTTATTAATAATGTATGATTAGACTATTACTACTTATGTATATAATGTAAAGGCAGGAATTTACTGTTACAGCTGTTGAGTTGGAGCTTATCTCGAAGAATCTTGTGCAGGACTGCAGCTAATGATTACTTTCATTACGGATTAATCTGCCGATCATTTTCTCCATCATCGATTGACTAAAAAATAGTGAGAAATGCCTACAGAATTTACCAGAGCTTAAAATGACACATTCACAAAGCAATCAAAATGGTAAAAAGAAAATTGAATTTACTAAAATATTTTTTGCATGAACCCCCCGCCCCCAAACTCTAATAATTCCAATTTTTGGTGTCAACTGAACAATTGTTTAAGTGACTGGTTGCTTCAACCACATGAACAATGCTTTTGGGTAATTTAATTTATTACTAAAATCTCATTTCATAAGCTCTTTTATTTGTATTATATGAAAAAAAATCTGCAATGTAAGTAGTTAGTAGCTACTGTAAGCTGTAAGATAAATGTCATGAAGTAAAAAACTTCAGTGTTTCCCTATGAGATGCAGTGGATTAAAAGTATAAAGTGACATGAGAGGAAAAGACTTCACTTACTCAAATACAGTACTTGACTGAGTGTACTTAGTTACATTCCACCATTGTTTATAGATATGAAAGTTCTGCTTCTTTCTGGCTGCATACAAACAGTTTATGTGTGTGTTCATTTGGGTAAACATTGTCTGGGGAGCTGGACGTTGCCACAACTTATAATGAAACAAGGCTGCGGACAAAAGTTTGTGTTATTCAGTTTCAATGTATTAAAAGTAAATATGATTGATAATACAAGACTGTGTGAGCACTTTTTTTTCCTTTCCCTGCATTGTTTCAATTCTGTCTGTTTCTCTAATTGTGCTCTTTTTGACTGACTGCAACGCTCTGCAGGTGATGACATGAAAGAAATCTTTTGGTGTATTTTTGGAATCACACTTTAGATGCTACTAAATTAGCTCCAACATCGCTGCTCTGAGTTTTCACAAGCAACATTGCACAGAAAAATTGTGGTGTGAGAATAAATTAAACTTTTCACAAGGCAAAAAATGCCAAGGAACAGCAGAGGAATAGGCGCACGACACGTGACGCGGCGATAAACATGGTACACAGAGAGAAACTGCACCTACAGTAAAAAGCACCATTTGCACACAAGCTGCTGCTGCTGCTCTCCAGCTGACCTCAGGAAATGAGCAGCCCTCAACACATGGACGATGTGAGTCTCCTTTTTGCTTATGCCTTGCAGCAGAACTGCAGCACACTGTCTCAATTAAAAGGAATAAGAACTAATTATGTGTAGAATAGTAGAAGCATAGTGGCAACACTGTAGACAAAGGAGCTAAAGCACTAAATTTAAACTGCTGAAGATATGTCCTATTTTGAAAAAGCTCATTATCACATTGTGGCCCCTGTCAATTCTCATTACTCAACCTCACAGATGTTTTTTTTCTCTGTAATGATTTGTCTCCTCCCTAAATGTTAAAACAGAACATAGGAGAATTGCACTTTTATCATCTTAAGATTGCTGTTTTTGTACCTGCAAATCACGTCTATATTTAGAGAGCGAAATGTTTGCCAGAGGCTTTAATGTGGCGTGAGTTCAAAATCCATTTCTCCACGTATCTGCCTCACTTTCTGCATATTGCAGTGCTTTCTGTTTGCTAGTGATCAAACTGAAACTGTTATTTTTATGAGCAGATTTATTTTATTCTGGCTTTCGATATCTTTGTTTGACAACATGCAAACGTGACTCTGCAGGGGAAATTTGCAGAGATGTGAGAAGTACTCTGATCATGTACTTCTGTAGAGTGTACAGTGTAGATATACTCTGGTACAAGGAAAAAGTTTAAATTTTTTATTTTTACCTATAGTAAGTACAAAAATTATACATCAATATAATTAGAACCAAAAATTAAACTACTTATTATGCAAAATGTCCCATTTCAGAATACTATACATTATTGGATAATTTTTTCACTAATGTATACATCACTTCAATGTTGTGGTGGACCTAATTTGAACTACTTTATACACTGTATCTGCTTGGTAGCTCATGAGTTCCCTCGGGTATCAAAGTTTTATCTTAATCTATGGGTTCATATCGACATTTATTTCTTTCTAAATTTAATTTACAAAGTCACAAGTGAACGAATTTACCATATAAATTAGGTAGGGAAAAAAGTACAATATTTAGCTCTGGAATGTAGTAGAGTAGAAGAAAAAGCAGCAGAGTGGAGATACTCAAGTAAAGTACAAGTACCTCACTGGAATATTGCTTGTTCATTAGCTTCAAGAAAGAAGAGAACACAAACTGCAGTTTTTCTATCAACAAAGGAGGACTGCACTCTTCAGGTAATATAGACGTGTTTTTATTAGAAAGAAGTCACATTCATTTTGTGCTGTGAAAACTGCACATTTACAGGAGGTCAAACAGAACATGAAAAACAAAGTCGAGACAGGTAAACACAATCGGGTGTTCAATACAAGTAACTCGAGGTATGAGTCGGGGCTGAGGGTGGGACAGAGGAGTTTGAAGGGTCAGGGGAATCGGCTGGTAGTACATACTGTTGAGTTACCAACAAGGTTATCAAAAACACAGTTACAGAAGACATGAGGTTTGATTACCCGTCGCTACACAGCAAAGAGTAATAACAAATATCCTGAAGCACAGTTTAGAGATATTCATAGGCTATCATTCATCCTATATAACGTTTGCTTTATAGAAGTACAATTATCTACCTGTCACAGAGAGCTCCAAATATGGAGTCTTGTGCTAACAAATCTCTAGTGAATAAATTCCTTGAATTACTAATACAGATTTGTCATACAATATTCTATAAAGCATCTATATGTTCTGTAAATATGAGGAAGATGGTATAAAAATTTTGAAACATTGGTAAGAAAAATTCTGCCTAAATCATAATATCAGTCCTGCTTGAGCATCAAGCACCCATCATATTGCACTATATCACACTGATGGCTGAAAACACAAATGTGTTGAAGTGTCGAGGACCCGACGCCAAACTGGAAGTCGCCTCGGCGCCGGGAGCCTCTGCTCGGTCTGAGAGTCCTGCAAGGCTGAGAAACAAAAGGGCAATGATAGGAGGTTCTTTGACTCCTTTGAATCCACATGTACGACATGGAAGAGCCTGCATCTTGTGCCAGCTGAACGAGGAAGGGTGGAAATAAATACTCCACCTCCTCCTCACATTTCCACCCAGCGTTTTTTTTTCTTTTTTTTTCTTTTTCCCCAGAAT